>WSXT02176890.1:0-21765 GCA_011762715.2 Neuroterus valhalla | reverse complement strand
TAGTTTGCGACCTCCTGTTAGATGCGCTAGTGTCGCTATGAGTGGTCAAACGCACACATGAGAGTCGACACAGCCTGAACACGTCATACATACGAGATACGAGCATAAGTACGACCGTCGACCGATTACAAATGGTATCCTAACCTAAGAAATTGTTCCTTGGACTCTTTTGATTTTTGAGACGGAACAAACTATTTTGATCCCTAGGTGAGGATTTATTCATAACCTGAAAGTATTCAAGCCACACAAAAAAAAGTTTTTGTCGTGAAATATATGGGCCTATAGATTTTTACGCGCTGAATTGGAATCCATCAGAATTGGCGCTGCATGTCTGGGTTCGAACCTAACCTCTGAAAACTCCTCAAACGTTGTCTTTTAAGGTTAAAGTCGAGCCACTTTCAAGTTTTCAAAGGTTCGGGTGAAACGCTGGCCCTCAGAACAAATACTGACATCGGGTTCAGATTCAGCGCGTCAAAATCCGTAAGGAAACATATGTTCCGTCCCCAGATCACGACAATTTTCTTTTGCGTGGTTGTGATAATTGTTTTCTACAAAGTCCAGAAATCAGTGTACAGTTTTGAGGTTAGCAAGGATTTTATTTGAAACAAAAGTATTTTATCATCTCCGCAGTTCATTTATAATTATTTATGATACTTTCCATTCCATAACTCATGTTCAGAAAATTAATCAGTTTTCTGTAAATGTTCAAATTACTAGCACAGTCTCGAGGTGAACAAAAGTTTACTTAAAACAGAAACTTTCGTGTCAAGAAAGTGTAGGCCTTTGCCGGTTTTTCGGTATTTATTTACAAGTTCGGCAATATTTTTGCCTTCGCTTTCTTGATATGATTCTACCGACAATAGCTAAAACATACATAAAAAGTTATTTTTGGTCAGGATTTATATAATGTTGCATATTTATTATTTTGATACACATTTTATTTGAATCTAAAGCCAAACTTCAGTCGAAATTCTTGAATAAAAATTGAATTATAATCTCAATCCTCGTTACATTATGTTTCAGATGTGATAGGGGGCTCAATCAAAGTTAGAAAAAGACATTTAAAAATTGCAACTATATTTACGATCGATTCAGTTTGTCAGAAACAGCAGCAAGAAAGGCTGTCAAGTTTATCTATATTCTCCACCTAGAATATCTAGTCCAACCTGGTTTGATGTGACGCCTATTCTCATTTGGAAATATAATTATTGGTCAGAGAGTTGAATTTTTGAGATACTGAACTATATTTTCTCTGCGAGACAATCTCTGCAACAAAGCTAACTATTTAGGAAGACGAAATCTAGCAATCCTTTTTAGCTGAGATAGTTCAGATAGCAAGAATTCTGGGTGATGCACGGTACACCTAAATATTTTTTTCCGTGAAAGATTAAAGTCTTTTGACCATGAAAGATTGAAGTCGTTTGAGTGGTATAACTTTAATTGAAATTTGTTTCTAGGAGTCGTGACGGAAATCACACGCTTCTCGGCCAAGGGTTGTTGTGTGAAGAGAAGAGATTAGCCGCGGAACGAAGACGGGATAGATTATGGACGCAGATACTCTGTAGTTTCAAGCCTTCCGGGAATGGACAGGACTTTATAATTGACAGGAACGTTCTTCAAGATGGAGGCGGATGGCCGAAGGTACAAAACTTAGAAGTAGCCGGGGACTGTGGCGAGCCCGAAAGGAAGGCTAGTCTGTAATTGACGTGCACCCGAGTCTTTAGGCCGGATGTGGTGGAACGTTAAGGACAGCAATTACCTTTCTGGAAGATGTAATAAAGGCACGTTATATTGTCCATCGTGTCTAACATTTTGTCTTGATTTCACCCCTTCTCACCCAAATTCTCCGATCTATAAAATTTATTTCTCATCAAAATTTGATCAGAATGATATAGGTAGAAGATTGGATCACAGAGAATCGTGGGGGTTTACCAGGTACCGATTCCATCTTAGAATTGAATCAAAGTGATTTGCAGCAGAATGATACGCAGTTAATTGAAATGATCCAGATTTGGTATCAAAATATAAATTGAAAAGTGAACATTGACATTTAATAAAAGCATCTGATGTCGATTTTTACTGTATAGCATCTTATGTGAGAAGAAATTTTACTACAAAAATTATAGATCTAGATATATAACACCTCAGGAAGAAGTCTAGGAGAAATTCATTTTGTTCGTTCAGAAGTGAATTTTCTTCTAAAGAAAATGCGCAATTCAATGCACTTAACGTTTTTTAATAACAGGGAAGAATCGAACTTGAAATGCTTCAAATCCCTGAAACTTCAACTAAAGGTATTGCATTTTCAACCAAACAGATGAGTTTTTAACCAAAACGATAATTTTTGACAAAGATGAATAATTTTTTACTAGAAAAGACGGACTTTCAACGAAATAGTTGAATTTAACCAGAGAGGATCTTTTTTCGACCAGACAGTTGCATTTGCAACGACAACAACAAAAACAATTCTCACACCAGAAAAATGAATTTGCTATAAACATTTGCACTTTCAACCCAAAAAGAAGAATGTACAACCAAGAAGAAGACTTTTCTACCAAAATACAAATTTCCAACAAAATGCATCAATTTCAAACAAAAAAAAAGGAATTTACAGTGAAAAAGATATATACTTGCAACAAGAAAAAGTTGTCGATAAAATGTTTTAATTTTCAACCGAAGAAATTCGAAAAAAACGCTGACAATGCTGTTCTACTCTCAACCAAGTACTCTTATTCGCAACTAAAAAGGATTATTTCAACAAACGTTCTCTAGCTAGAAGCAAACAGGTAAAAAGACATAATATTTTAACGGAAAAATTAATTTTAAAAGGAAGTAGCTCCACTTTCAACCAAAAAGATGAATTCATAATAAAAAATGTTATGGTAGTCGAGATTTCTGCCAAAAAGATGGTAACTTTCAATCTAAGAAAGTTACAACCAATCCAAGAAGAAGATTAATTTGCTACTAGAAGAAAGATAATCAATTTCCAACAACAAAAAAAACAACCTTCAACAAAGTTCATTTTGGAACCAAATAGTAATGCCAGGTGAACAAAATAATTCTGATCCAATCATTAGAGTAATTTCAGACAAAGCAGTTGGATTTCCTCATTGTGTTATATTAATTCATTCATATTTGAGTATAAAAAAGGGCCAAGGGGGGATTGGGGAAAGACTTTGCAGCCTGCGAAGAATAAATAGGAATTTTGATAGTTTACAGATCTAAGAGTAGTTGTTTGAATAAATATTGGACTTCTTTCATAATATCTCCATAAAATATTTTTGAATAAACCTCTTAGTAAGATTTAGGGGAAGGGAGGGTGGTGACTGATCAAATCCTACACTCTCTTACACGGGGGAAGGGGGTGAAAATTTCAGAAAAAACCTCACGTAATTGGTGGATGAATCTTCTTCGTCTATTTGAGAAGAAGAAAAAAGCGATTGTCACTTAATAAGATCGTGAGGTTGAGCTGGTAGATTATTCCGATTTACTAAGTTGGATTACTTTGATATTAAATGGAAGATTGACTTGAGCTGAAGCACTTTTGTTACCTCAGGATATACTGTGATAGTGCGACCTATAAAATAGCTGTTCCAATCAATTTCGTTTGATTTTGGGGCGTCATGATCTATTAGTGACTGAGCTGTCCTACTCTACCCATATAATAGATTCAGGGCCCAGTGCACTAAACACACTCAAGCACTGACCAATCAACACGAAACAATTTGAAGTGGTGACTGTATTCAAAGGACACAGCTCGTCTGGCAATCCGCATAGACGTTCTGACCAACTGTCCCTCAAGCAAGAAAAAATGGATGAGCCAACCAATATGATAGTTGAAGAAGATGACATGAAAGTTGTTGATTATGGGTGGAAGAAAGATGATAACTGAACAAAAAGGAGGAATTTCCATAGATAGTGTTGCGTGCGTCTAACCAATTTCCTTCGATTTTGGAGCTCCATGATCTATTAGTGACTGTGCTGTCCAACTCTACCTATTGGATAGATTCAGAATCCAATGGAGTTCAGTAGTGACCAATGAACAAACTGTGTCCAATGGACTCAACTCGTCTGTCAATCTGGATAGACGTTCTGACTAACTGTTCCTCAAGCAAGAAATAATGGGTATGCCAGCCAATACGATAGTTGATGAAGATGACGTGAAAGTTGTTGATTATGGGTCGAAGAAATATGACAAATGAGCAAAAAAAAGTTGAAAGTCCAACGATGGTGTTGTGCGCGTCCGGCTAATGACGATCCACGGCCAAGTGTATATAAATGTGGATATACAGAGAGTACCAGTATGTACCTTGGGACTACAAGCTGACAAATGCTGTCGTAGTCATCGTCCGGTAATCCTTTCCTGAGAGCTCAGGACGGAAAGAGTACAACGCTTTGAAAGTCAAGGCAAAACGATAGCGGCTTCTTTGACGTCGATATGCCAGCCGGTCATTCCATTATTTGAGAGCTTGTAATACACCATCTCGCTATTATCGCAAACATTTTAAAAGATGAATGAATGACTCTCCCTCAGGAAATCACTCACACTCAAAATCTAAAATAGTGGAAATTTCACTTATTGAATCAGCGATTGGACGATTAACTGCTGAAACAAGGAAGTTTTCTGACGTCTTTTCGAACAATCGAGCTAGTAAGAGTGTTGATGGAAACACTGAGAGAATTTAGAAAGAAGATACCATTTTTTTGTAATATTAAGCAAGAATCTTTGTAAAAGCGGAGATAGCGTCTTACCAGCGCCATTTAGATTTTGGATCAAAAGTGCGCCGGCAACGCCGCTTTCGGGAAGATTCTTACCTGAAATCACAAAAGGTTTTGTATCTTTCTGGTTTCTCTTAATTTTTCTATTAAAAACTTACTGTGTGGACTTATTTGTGATGAAATATGTTTCCTCGAAATTGAGCAGAGTGGTGCTACTTATGTCGCTTTTGTCGATCCAGTTCAGAGCTAGAGGAAAACTCCATACACTGGATAGCTTCATACAGTGGATATTTGTAAATAAAAGCAAACTGACAGAACTCAACTGGATTTCGTATGATTGCTAATGACAAAAATGCATCTCAGAAGCGGATTTTTATGTTCTCATTACTTAAAATAATAAAAATAACCAAAATTGATAGTTTCCAACAAGATAAACTACTTTTATCGTGTACGTTAGTAATTTTTTCAAAGTGAATGAAATATGCCCAGAGCCATTTCGATTGAAAATTTATACTCCCCGGTCAATAAACCGTGATAATTTTAACCATATAATCATATATTCTATTTCAGATAATTGTTATGATCATATTCCTTTAGACTCGGTTACTTTTGACGCGGAAACGTTGGTCTCATTCATGACAATCCTTACCTCACATATTATAATCTGTCCACTGTGAGATCTATATCGTGAAATATGAGCAAAATAACTGATGTTTCCGAAATTCCTTATGAATTTCTAGAACATTATGTGAAACTTTTATAAATGTCTATAAGTTTACGAAAATCATTAAAAAATTCCAAAACTTTCATGAATTTACAAGGAATTCTACAAATATTCATAAATTCCCCGACGCTTTCAAAAATTTCATAAATTTCCATGAGTTTCTGAAAAACTAAATAAATTCCATAAAAATTTGAATCTTTAATAAATTTTCCCAAATTTTCAAAAATCTTGATAAATTCCCATAACTTCATTCAAAACTTTCAAAAATGTCTATATCTTTCGGAAAATCTTTATGGATTCCTATAAAATTGTAAACTTTTATGAATTTCCATGAAATGCCGAACATCTTTATAGATTCCCATACATTTTTGAAGCATTCACAAATTTCTGTAAGTTTCAGAGAATCTTAACAAATTTCAAATCTCTGATATATTTCATTTCCAAAAATCTTGATAAATTTCGATAAATTTTTAAGAGTTTCACTTCCAGAACTTTCCAAGAATATCTCAGAATTCTCATGAATTTCCAAAACTTTTATAAATTTCCATAAGTTGCTACAATTATTCATAAAAATATAATACTCTTTCTTCCAAAATTATCCGAAATCCTTCAAATTCCTATGCATTTTTAAAACTTGTCTTTTTTCCATAAGTTTCCGAGAATTTGTTTACTTTCCCATACATTTCGAAAACTCTAAAAAATTTCAATAAGTTTCCAAAAATCCAAATATATTCCAATAAATTCCCGAAACTTTAATGAATTTCCATAAGATTTCGAAAATTTTTATGAATTCCTACACAATTTTCAAACTTCCACGAATTTCCAAAACCTTATGGAAATATTTCCGAATTCACATAAATTTCCACAAATTTTCTAAATTTCTAGAAGTTTCCTGAAATCTCTCTGAATTTCCATATATTTGCGAAACTTTTTTTAATTTTCATAAGATTCTGAAAATCTTGATAAATTCTAAAATTTTTCCGAAACTTCAACAAATGTCCCGGAAACCTGTCTAAATTCACTATAAATTTCCAAAACTTTCCCTAATTTTCAAAAATTTCCGAAAATCTCTATGAATTCCCATAAATTCTCAAAACTCTCATAAATTTCCATAAGTTTTCAGGAATCTTCATTAATTTCAAAAAACCTTCGAAACTTCAATCAATTTCCGAAAATCTTTGTAAATTGCCATGAATATATTCAATACCATAAGTTTTCGAAAATCTTTATGAATTCCTATTCATTTTTCAATTTTCCACAAATTTCCAAAATTATCCTAAAACATTTCTTCATCCCCATGAATTTCCAAAAGTTCAATAAATTTCGATAAGTCTCCACAATTCTTAATAAATTCATTAAATTTCATTCAAAACTTTCATGAATTTCCATAAGTTTCAAGAATCTTTCTGGATTGCTATGTATTTCCAAAACTTCAATTTTCAAAACTCTCATTTTTCATAAATTTCTGAAAACCTTGATGGATTCTAAAATTTTTTCGAATCTTCAAAACTTCCCCGAAAATCTTTCTAAATTTAATATAAATTTCCGAATTTTCCATGAGTTTCCGAAAATCTCTATGAATTTCCAAACATTTTCGAATTCCGAAAAACATTAGAAATTCCCATACATGTTCAAAGCTTTCATAAATTTCCATAAGTTTCCGAAGATTTTTATGAATTTCTATACCTTTTTGAAACTTCTACAAATTTCCAAAATTTCCGAAAATTGTTCGAAATTCCCATAAAGTTTCGAAACTTCCATAAGTTTCCGATAATCTTCATAAATTCCTATACATTTCCAAATGTTCCACAAATTTGCAGAATTATCCGGAAAAATTTCTAAATTCTCATACATTTCCAAAACTTCAATTTTCAAAACTTTGTTAAATTCCCATAAGTTAATATTTCTACATAAATTAATAAAATAGTTAAATTCCCAGCTGAAATAATTATTTAACACAAAGAGAAAGGATTTCCAACACAATCGATGAATCTTTCAACAATAACAAAGCCTGTCCTACCCCAAACCCTGGTCAATGTGACTTTTTTTATGAATGGCTAATCCATCTGGTGAAATTTCACTATTTTAGATTTAGAGGAGTATTTTTCAGAATCAATCCCCGACCGAGCGACAAATGAGCGTAAAGCAATTTTTGGAAATGGATGCATTCATTGGAGTGTTGCAAATTGTCTCTATTCTTTAAGAAGCTAAAGCGAGCACTAAAGAGCTTTCTTTGAAGGTTTCCCATTTCCCGGAGTGGACGGAGCGTAACGCGGCTCGATTTTCTGATCCGACATCCCTCTTTCTCTTTGAATCGAGCAGGTATCTGTTACGATCTTGAAGTTGCGCTGAATCTCAAGGAGCTGCCAGCGAGGAGTAGACTGGGTGGCTTGAGGAGGGTGGAGAGGGGGAGAAGAATATAAGGGAAAGGGACGGAGCGAGAAGAAGGTCGAGCGCCGAGCGAGCCGACAAAGGACGAAGACCTGAAGACCGGATCGCGAATGCCAGGCTATTCAGCCGAGCATCCAAGGGGAGAGAAATCCACCGTGAAAGACTCAGTTATTTTGATTCGAGCAGGACGGACTTTTTTACCCCAAAATTCTTCTCCAAGCACATCACTCACAAAAAATTGAGCTCAGATTCTTCAGAATTGTCATTAGACTCGAGACTAAAAGAATTTCAAATTCTTTCAATCAGAGCGAAGTCATTAATTGAAGGATCCTTCATATGCGATCGTTACATTTTTGTCCGTAAAGTTTTTTTGCCTAAATAAACTCACAAATTTCGGGAAGGAAGTGTTGAATAATAAAAAACTTTCAGAGACATGAATTCAAGACTATCCATATCCATCTTACATATAGTAATCGGTAGTAATCGTTGTAACTTTGTTCTGTAATTGCTTTTCTTGGAATAAAAATCCGACAAATTAAATTTTTCCTTTCTACATTGACTAAATAGAAATTTTCAAACTAAAATTTCAGCTATTCCGTTGAAAATTCGACTTTTTAGTCCTTGAATTTATCTACATACTTTGGTAGAAGTTTTATCCTTTTTGGTTATAAATGGAATCGTTTGGCAAAAAATTCACGGTTTTGTTGAAAGTTTATCTGTTTGGTTGAATTGTAATGACTGTGATTTGAAACTAAAATATCTTTTTTTCAATAAGCATTAACATTTTTTTTGTACCATTAGGCCATAATTCCTAACGGGGTAACGGGTAAGCGTAACTCGTAAAGAGTCATAATTGGTTGAGTTGAGTACACAGGAGGACAAGTCTCCCGCCAACATATCAAAAGCACGCGGTATTCCCGGACGGACATCCTTCCAAGCAATAACCCCGCACAATGCTGCTTAACTTCAGTGATCGGATGGGAACTGGTTTTTCAATTAATTTTTTTTTTTTTTCTTGAAATTTAACAATCAGGTTGATAATGCAATTATTTTGTCAAGGATTCAACAATGTTATGTAAAATCCATTTCTTGGTATAGCATTAATTTTTTTATGGTTGAATTTGAAATATCGACTATTGAAGTTTTTCTTGTGAATTCATACTTTTTAGTTGAAAATCCAACTACTTGGACGAAAGTTATAGGACTTTGTGAAAAATTTATTGTTCCAGTTGAAGATATGTCATTCAAGTAGAAAATTCATCTCTGGTTGAAAACTTTCATGTTACTTAAAATTATTTTTTTCCCGGTTCGAAATTCAATTGAAACTCCGTCTTCGTCATCTTTTTGGTTTCAATAATTTATATTCAAAATTGAAATATGTGTTTTTCTTCAATCAAACATTAAATCTTACGTGAAAAGTTCATGTTTTGATGTTAACAGTTTTATTCATTATTTAATCATTTCGTGAAGGATTCACCAATTCCGTTGAAAACGCATCTCTTGGTAATGTGTTGAACTGTTTGAAATCAATAACTGGAATCTTTTTTGGTTGAAAAATCGACTATAAGTTTTCTTGTTAGGAAATCATACTTTTGTTGAAAAATTCAACTATACTTGGTCGAAAGTGTAACTTCGTTGTTAAAAATTCATTGTTTTGGTTAAACATTCATAATTAAAAGGGGAAATTCATCAATTTGGTTGGAAATTTAACTGGTAACTTAGAAATTAATTTTTTTGTCTTTGAAAATTCTCCTCTTTTAGCACAAAAAAAAAAATTTTTTAGATTAGAAATGAAACTGTTTTGTCGAAAATTGATCTCTTTTAGGCGCGGGTTCAAATATTCGGTTGAATAGTCATATTTTTGATCGGATGCAACCATTTTTTATTTGAAATGAAAATCCTTGTTAAGAGTAAAAGTAGTCTGTTAAAAATGTATTGCTTTGGTCAAAAATTCACCATTTAGCTTAAAAAATCATCTTTTCGGTAGGGAATTCAACAGTTTTATTCAAAATTTATGTAATTGGTTCAAAGTTCATCTTTTTAGTCAAACTTAATCTATGTAGTCAAAAAGACAACTGATCGGCTGAAAACTTGGCAATTTTGTTGGTAATTCAATTATTTTGTTGGAGGTTCAATAATTTAAAATTCAAATATTTTTTAGTTAAACTATCAACTATTCAATTTTTTGTTGAGAATTCATAAGGTAAATGCACTGGTTATCGTCACTGCATTAGTTATCGTCAGATGACGTATTATTTTTCATAAAATAAGATTTGCCCTTGTCCCGTGTGATAAAAAATGTCATTTTAGGTAAGTTTGAATATCCTTTTATCAAATTTGTATATTTTTTGTTGCAATACAAGGTTACGTGCCTTGTCGATAACCAACGCATTCTCATAATTCGAATTTTAATCGTGAATAAAAATTGACTGAAATCAATTATAATGTTAAGTGATCAAAATTAGGCTTTTTTTAATCTTCTCTAGTCGATTAAGACCTTTGTGACACTATTTATTGTGTTTCAAATACAATTATAAGCATTTTCGATTTCCAATTCAGCTTAAGGTGACGATTACTAGTGCATTTACCTTAGTATTAAGAAGTATGTTTCGAATAAATTTGAGAAACTCAATGAAATACATCTTTTCATTTATATTGAGGTTTTTTATTTAAACAACCCATCCCGGAAAATTCGACGAAAAGAGTAGAAGCCAAAAAAACTGTAATTGATTCATTGAAAAATCAGTGCGCATTTTCACTCGTACTTCCCAGTGGATTTTATGAAAAAAACCACCATTTTGTAGTTCTTAAAAACCTAATTAGGTGGTTCTTAGGGGCCATTCATAGACTGAATTCTTTGGTTGAAGGCAACAATCTGTTGAAAAGTCATCTTTTTTGGTCAAAAATTGTACCATTAGGTTGAAAGTTAAACTAATTTGTTAAAAAGCGTTGTTTTCTGTTCGATACTCATGTCTTAGGTTAAAAATTCAACAAGTATTCTTGAAAATTCAATCAATTTTATTGTTAAAAATTACTTTGTTCAGTCAGATGTAACCATTCCATTTTTAGTTGATAATTTATCTTCCAAGTTCTTTTGGGTTGAAAATGCCAAGGTTTTGTTTTTCAATTTTTCTTTTTTGGTTGAATTTAACTATTTCATATTTTGAATTATAATCTTGTTGCGTTGAAAGATCAGCTATATTACATGTTTCATTGAGAATTCATCTTTTTGGTTGAAAATTAGCATTTTTTTATGCAAAATAAACTCATATAACTGATAATCTTATCATTGCATTCCCAGTTAAAAATTAGCAATGGAAAATATTATTGCTAAAAAATAATGTATTCTGTCAAATATTCGTTTTTTTTTTTAAAGTTGACTTCATTGGTAAAATTTCATTCCTTTTAGCTAAAAATGCAACATTTTAGTTGCTATTTATTCTATTTTGGTTGTAAACTTAACAAGTTTTTTGGAATATTTCTCTTTCGCGATGGAACTCAGCTGTTTTTGATTGAAAATTGAAAACTTTTTGATTGAAATGTCAACTTTTACATATCTCTTTAGAAATTCATATTTTTCGTTAAGGAATCCACGATTTGCTTGTATTTTAGGTTTGTTAATCTAACAACTTATTACAAGAACAAATCTATTCATTTGAAAATTGAATATTTCAAAATGTAAGAGTAGTGTTGAAAATTAATGTATTTTGTTAAAGATTTGACTTTATAGGTAGAACATAACATTATTCTCCTTGCTGAGAAATTCATTATTCTGGTTGGGAAATAAAATGTTTAGTTAAAAATTAATGCTTTTTGGTTGAAAATTCAACCACTTGATTGAAAGTTGAAGTACGTGGTTAAGAATCACTTTTTTCTTTATATTCATCCCTTTTTTCAAACATTTAATGATTCCATTTTCTAGTAAAAATATATTCATTAAGGGCTAAAAACTTAGAAATTCAACTACCTGTTCGAAAGATGAACTATTTGATGGAAAAATTGACTTTTTCCTCGGGGAATAATATTTTCAGGCTGAAAATTCAAATTTTTTGTGGATAATTGGTCTTCTTGACTCCAAAATTGAACAATATTTATGAAAATTATTTATTTAGTGGGAAATTCGTCTTCTATTTAGTTAGAGATTCATCGTTCTTGGTGAAAATTCAACTATTTGTTCGAAAGATGAATTATTTGTTGAACTATTAGGTGAAATTTATATTTATATATATGAGGAAATAATTTATTTTGTTGGAGATGTTTTTTGGCAGAACATAATTTTTCTTGTTGGTAGAAAATTCATTTTCTTCGTTGAAAATTGAACTATTTAGCTGGAAATTCGTTTTTCTGTGAAAATTCAACAATTTATTCAAAAGATGAACTACTTGGTCGAAAAATTAACTTTTTCTCTGGAAAAGAATATTTTTGGTTTGAAAATTCAACTTTTTAGGTCATGCATCAAGCTATTTTTTCAAAGTTTAAAGCATCGGTTAAAAGTTCAATCATAATTTTTTCCAGGGATTGGGCTTTTTTGTCGAAAATTTGTCGATTCAAGTTGAAAATTCATCTTTTCGGGCCGAAAATTTAACTGTATTCTCAAAATTTCGACTTCTTCTCTTACAAATTTGTTTATTTGTATCAAAGTTAAAAGTTTTTGTTGGAAATTCGCCTTTTTGCTTGCAAGTTCAACTGTTTGGTTGTTAATAGTAATGTTCGGAAAACTTTCGAGGGGGGGAGGGGGTTAAACAACAGTTGTCAACAGGAGTTGGAGGAGGGGGTGAAAAGCCCTTAGTAACGTAGTTTTTAAACAGCCCCTTGTTTATTATCCAAAATTTGGCAAAATCTAATTCGGAAAAAGTCACATAATTTTTTTGCTTTTGATTGCAGATGAAAAATTTTGAACAATTAGGCACGGAATATTAAAACCATTTGAAGAAATACAAAGAAATTAAATAAATTACATCAAAAGTTGCCAGAAATAAGAACTTGTGCCTATTATCCGAATATTTTTTTTACCTTTTTTGTATTTCTCTTACGTGGTATTTCTCTAAAACTATATTATATCATTAAACTATTCCTATATTACACCTACGTAATAATTCCTCAAGGAAGCATACAAGAATGTATAATTTACGCATTCGAAAAGTTGTTATTTTCAAACCTAGGATGAAAAAATATTGAAACCACTGCAAGAAGGTAAATTTACATTAGAGAGTGCAAGTGCGATTGCTGTTACAAGAGAGAGAAAAACAAAATTTCCAGGGACAGGGAAAGTATTTGTTCTTCACTCAACAGATTTCGATAAACCTAGCCGCCCTTTGCCCCGTTTCCTGGGCTCACCGAAAATATTTGTTTTTCTCTCTCCATATTCCAATGGAAATTTTCCATCATTTGAAACTATACTATTCACTTCTCCTAGAATTGAAGAGTTTCACCTGGAAGTTAAAAAATATCATTTTTAAAAGAAAGTGACTACTAAAAGTTGAATTTTCTCGAAAAAACTAAAAGAATGTACATTTTGCCCATGTTTACATTCTTCTAGAAAGCAGTTGATCGTGAAAAAACTGTCTGTAGCATGAAAAGTCTATTTTTTCCATAATCTATGACATTTCTATGAATTTTTTAAGATCAATATTTTCAAAAGGGCTGTAAAAAATAGGCCTGTCAAAAGATTTTCATGAAAACACGACATACAGAGTCAAATGTCCAAACAACTTGAGACTCGAAAATTCTGGAAAAGCATCAGCTATGTATGATATTGTATTTTGGATCTAAACATTAGGGATTAGGGCGTGGCGTGAACAACGTATTTCAGACAATTGAAGACCCTGGGGGTCATCCTTTCAATTTTTATATTTAAAAACAGCTGTACAGGATTCGTTTGTGATAAATAGAATTGAACGAGTTCTGACGCAATTTCCTGGGAAACGGTAGAAAAACATGTTGTTCTGGACTTTGTTCAAAACTATTGCTTTACTATTAAGATTGTTCGAGCAGAAGGTTGTAGATCTCTATGAAGTACATCTCCTTTCTTATATCAATTTTTCCACTAAAAGTATCATTCACAAAAAAAAAAGATAAAAAAATTGTGAAAGAAGTCAAAATGATTCCTGATATTCATGGAATTAGTAAGCATCTTTAATTTTACTTATCGGTGGGATTCGAGAAAGATCAAAATACTTTTATTGACTACCAAAACCCTGAATACAGCCGTTTTTGTTTTTTATCCAAAATTCAACGAGACTAGTTCTCAAAGAAGTCAAATTAATATTCTTCTTGCTACCAATGGAATTTTTTTCTAAAAAAGGTCGAAGAAATGTAACCAACTCAGCAGGATTATAAGTAAATAGATTAAATTACAACAAAAATCGCATGAAATTCGAACATTTGTCTATTATTTGGACGAATTTTATATTTTGTATATATTTTCATGTATTTTAGTCAATTTTTGTATTCTGTTGTAGTTTTAATACTTAAAAAAAAAGTGCATTTCAAATATTTAAATGGAATAATCTTGATGAAGTCAAAGAAAGTTGATTTTAGCCTAATAAAGCTCTGTGACTTGAACTTCTTCAATTTCAAGGGATCATTGCAACTGTAAAAATATTTTAGAGTATAAACCTAAAGTAATTTCCGTACGTCGTGGCTACGCGTACCAAAATATCAGAACAAATAGCCCGATTTTTTCTGTACGAATAGCGGGAACTAGAAAAAGAGACTACAAATACCGAACTTTTGGTGTGAATATACGGATTTTAAATAGACGCTACCTATTGGCAAGGTATTCCAGTTTAATGTTTATTTCATTTGAAAAAACTGTTGTTAAGATAAAAAGAATTTATAAAAAAATTATAAATAATGAATGAAATACTTTAGACAAATTGGGATGTTTTCTATTATATTATTTTTCCATTATTCAAACAGGTTCTAGTTGTTCATGTCCAGGAATTTCATATTTCGAGAATGTTCCATTGCGGGAATATCAAAGTGATGGTAATTCAATAATTTCGAGAATTATATATTTCAAATATTTTTCCTATCAGGAATTCGGCGATGTAAAGAATTTGATTTCTCGAGATTTTTTAGTCCTCCCGTTCAGGTGAATAAAAAATGAATTTAAAAATATTTCACCTAGATCAGAATAATTCGAAGGTTACTAATGCTAAGCGCAATAAGATTGTTATTGCATAATTCATGTTGTGAAAAAATCTTAGTGAAGTAATTCGTGAGTGGCTTGTCACCAATGCATTCGGAGCTTGTTGCTAACTCGGATCTGATACAGAGTTACAGAATAGAAGTCAATGAGGAAGCCACACATCCTAAAATTATTGAACTTGGAGATCTAGAGACTTCTTGGGGCCTTTTGAACGCAACCTTGTGTTTATAAATAACACGTTTTCAAAACTTGTTTTTTGGTCATCGGTATGCTTGCCCATGCACTGTCCATATAGCATGCTAGATAACGAACTGGACATATTGATAAAAGCCTGTTATATATTAGAATGAAGAAGAAATGCAAGTTAGTCAAATCCTAATACTTGTTTTGTGTGCAAAGGTAGAAACCCGATTTCATCTCGTTTTTGTAAGGCCAAAAAAAGTTGGGAATCGCAAAGGACATTATACGAAAAATATATACATATACTGGTTGCACAAAAAAAATTATGCAACGGTCACAGATCTCTAAAAACTGAATTTTTATTTTGCATCATTTCATTTTGCAGCAATATTGTTTTCTAATAAAATGTTAGATTTAGGAATCAATTTTTTTCATTTTCAACAAAAAAATTACATCTTTTCCACATTTATTACTCCTTTCTAGTATTATTTCAAGCGTATAACCAATATGGTTGAAGCGAGCAGTACAAAACCAGATTTCCAAAACAAAAAATTCGATTTAAATCACAGGCTAAGCAAAAAAGTTTTCTGGAAATTTCATTTTTATAATAAATTTCAGAATCGTATTCTTAATGAATTATCTTCGAAAAAGTTTATTATTAAAATGTAAATTCAAGAATTTTGTGTAGGGATTTGAAAAAATAGAAGTGTTAGTTTTGCATTTTTTTTAGAATATGTGTTTAGTATAAATTACAAACAAGGAATACAAATTGTACTTCTGTCAAATGATGGAAAAAAAAAATTTTTCAATTTTCAAACTACAATAAAAATTCCTTGCAAAAATATAGATTGCGTGGATAGATCTTAGTAAACTTTGAGTGCTTCTTGTTTGGTATCAAAAATTTCACGGAAATTATTTTTGAATTGAATTTCAATTGATTTTTTCCTCTAGTAGAATTTTTTTTTTTCAAGGACGAAAAACTTAAACTTTTTTACAGGGAAATGCAAATAAAAACAATCACAACAAAGATGAAGAAGAAAGTTTATTTCTATACATAATCTGGATCAATGTTGTATATTCTTGTATTTTCTCGTAAATTTCTGTTTGTTTCCTTGTGAAATATTAAAATAAACAAAAAATGCCTGAATATACAAAACATATACAAAAAAAAGTACAACATTCATTGAAATTATAAACAAAGATTCTAAAATCTGAACATTCTCGTTGTAATTATTGTATTTATTTGTATTTTTTTGGAATAATAGTTCCTAATTCTTGTACTTATTTATACAAAACATTCAACTAGGCTTTGGAAAAAAAAAAATTCCAAATTAACTCTTGCGAAATGTTACAAAACATTTAAAAACTACCCGTTTCAGAGTCTCGCCTGTGAACAAAATGGTACTATCATGAGAAAATATTCAAAAATGGTTTCAAAATTGTTGTTTGAATGGGAAAAATTATGTAACAGAACAGATATATTCGATAGACATCTACAACTTTTATTTGAACAATTTTTCAATTTACCCGAAGATTTCAAAGTAAGTCATGAAAAACATGTTTTTCGGGTTTCCTGAACAAATAAATATGTTACGCTATTCCCTAATAATTATCTATTTCAAATAAAAGCTGGAAGAAGTTGATATCTCATATATTTTTTAGGTTTATCGAAACGGCTATAGAGAAAAATATGAACAACGGATAATTTATACCAACATAAATTTTTTCAAATAACATTCAAAGTTCCTACTTTTCATAGAACATTTCACAAAATACGGCGCAAGTGGCTAAAGACTCGTTTGAAAAATCTGGGACCCAAAAATTTCAAAAGGATGTCGAATTCTCCTATGGAATTTTTTTTTGGTAGGAAATAAAATCATCCTACAAGAATCAAGGAAAAAAATTGCATTAAAATCGATGCACGTCATGTTCCAAGTAACATGATTTCAAAAAATTATCCTCGTTAGGAGCATAAATTAATGATAAGCAATTTTTAAGAAGAAATCATGATACACTTCATTGCGGAAATGTTTATAGATTGCATGAGGAATAAATCAATTTGACTAACTTGTTTTTGAAGTTCAAAGATGTTGTCCCATTGTTACAAATTGTATGATTATTGTTAATTGCAGCAGAGGTATATCTAAAATTGATGCATTTTTTCATCTTCTTCTAAAGACGATAAGAAGACATTTATTATCCTGTATCCCTCCCTACCTTCCCAACCATTCATGGCCATCGGCCATGGGTATGCTGAATAATGGCCCCTGGAATTGTATAAAAATGAGGCGAAGCGCTTCCACAGTATCCAGTAATCTCCAAACCGTTTCAGTGATCTCTCGTAAGAAACCACACACAATTTCCAAAATGAATACTCTCTTCGCTATCTTCGCATTCTGCTTAGTAGGAGCCATGGTAAGCATTTCACTAAAATATTTTTGAAGAATGCTCTTATATTTACCAAATATTCTGATCGTTAAACTACAGGAAAAATATTTTATACATTCGTTTTTAAATGCTTATAAATTTTGTTTGAAGCTTGCAGAAGTTTCTCTCCGTAATTAATGTTTAGAAATTGTTTGTGGGACAGATATTCTGCTGTGAATTTTAGTTCTCCTTGGACTGATATGAAAAAAATCTTCAATTTTTATCCAAGATTCTCATTTTAGTCATTCTGATCAGTTTTAACATTAGATTCTGTTTAACAATCAGCAAACCAGAAATCAGCCGTACCAACTTATTTTACTCAACGGATCATGGGAGTATTTTCACTTGGAAATTTTTTATAGAATTATATAAAATTTTCTTTAAAGAGAGTACCGCTTTTCAACTCTGATTAAGTTTATTCAATTTCATTTGAATAAACTTTTGTTGCTATTTTACTGTCTTTCTATGAAGAATATGATGTTGTTTGGAAAACCTAATTTTCAAAATAAAATTTGGAACTCTTGAATTTCATTTTAGATGTTACAACCAACTAGCAGGAAATGTACGTGCGCAAAGCACGCGTTCCCGTCTCTAGATTCTAGACTTGTATTTTCTAATATAAGAAACAAAAACAATTTAGAGTTTATAATAACAATCTTTTAAATACTAAGAGTTTCAAAGTTTTGGAAACGAGTCTAATGTGTTCCGAAATAATAATTAAATTGTACGATGACGTTTTAAAGATGATACAAATCATTATAAGGTACCTGTTATGCCATATTTATAGTAGACATTGAATAGATTCTTCTTAACTAAAAAATTAGCTTTCTGTAAAAAATGTGCTCTCATTTTTACCCGTCAAAATATTTTCTTATTGAAAATTGCGAACCTTTGAAGTTTTATCTTTTGTAAAAACATTGAAAGTTGTGCTGTTCCTAATTGTGAGCTCTTAGAATTGATAAATTCAAACTTGATGAATTCAAGCTTGATGAATTCAAACTTGATGCGTTACAAATCAAACAATTCCAAACTTTGTTTGAAGCGAAGCTTCAAATTAAAATGAAGTCATAAAATCTTCAATGTAGATAAAGTGAATGAATGCATGAATGAAGTCGCAGCTTACCTTACAGCCAATTTGACAAATTGTTTCACACCATTTTTCCACTTGGAATCGTTTAAGCTTAACTTATTAAAATCTTATACCACTTTAGATTTGCAGAGTATTTTATACTCTAAATCACAATATTCATTATCAAATATCATGTTTGTAAATTAAACTTTACATATATTAGGTGAATTTCTAAAATCATATAATCATATCAAAAATATGGATTTTAATAATAACCTTTAATTATTGCAGGCAAGCATCACTGAAGAACAAAAGGCTAAGCTTGCGGAGTACAAGACCAGCTGTGTTAGAGAAACTGGTGTTGATATAGGTAACTCAATTTCAAGTTTTTACAATAAAACAGTGTATACATAATTTATAGTTGAATAATAAATTTTGGGTATGCTTCTTACATTATGATAAATTTCGGGTATTCTTCTCAGAATAAATTTATCAATGTCAGTTAGAAGGCTTGGAACTACGTTCTGAACTTTTGATATAAGAAATTTAAAAATGTAAGAGCTAAATGAGAAAAAGGATTCCTAAATGATGAACAAAGTTCAATATTAGTCAATATATTCCAAAATGAAAATAACATGAAATTTTTAAAACTGAAAAGTTTCTTCGAATCAAGAAAATGTACGGGTTTTATATGATGAACTAAAATAGAGCGAACTTCACGAGAAAAATATGATAAAAGCTTATTTCACACGGAACCTAATCATGAATTTAAAAAATTGGAGATGCATACATTATAATAAAAATATTATTTACACTCCATTTATTATTCTGCAGCTGTTGTGCAAAATGCAAAGGAGGGAAAAATCGCCGAAGATGATGAGAAATTGGCTTGTTTCTTCGCTTGTTTACTGAAAAAGATTGGAATCGTAAGTACTTCAATTCTATTAAAAATATATGCGAATTTACAACAACAGCAAAAGACATATTTCGACTGACCCGAAGGAAATTGTCTTCACAAATATTTCAAAATGTAAAGATGATCTATATTGTCTAAAGAGATTCAGTTTTGGAAATCTTTGTTGAGACAGTAACATTATAATTAAATTTTCATGAGGAACTAGGAAATAAACATGCCAAATTTCCGTTTTTGATGAAGTAAAACAGAAATGTTAGAATATCAGATAACTTTTGCGATTATATCGTAGCAAAAATAAGACCAAATATGTTTTATTTTATAGAGATTATTGTTGAAAACATATCTTTCTTGATGTAAGGTTTTTCCGCGTAATTTATAGCACAAGAACAATTTGTTCGAAATTATTTTAAAAATACATTTCTAAGAATTGTTTACTTCTGTGAAGATGAATGCTGACGGAACCATCAACGAAGAAGTAGCTCGTGCCAAAATCCCAGCCTCAGTGCCAAAGGACAAGGCTAATGAAGTTATCAACAAGTGCAAAGTGTTGAGTAAGTAAACAATTTTTCAAATAATGAGAACATAATTAGGCTCACCTATCCCCCTTTGAGCAAGATATTTTTATCATACGATTATCGTAGTTAATTTACAAAATACTTGTGAAATCCCACGACAATCCCATTAATTCTACGCGATTCAGCCAAATTTACATGATAACCATATAGTAAAAAAAGACCTACAATGACCGTAGGGATTTCATAAAATTTGTTTAAAATCACTACCGTCAACCGGGGTAGTTGAATATATATCTTGTAAAATGTACAGCAACGCTTATTACAAAATCATAACAATGAATTCAATTATAAAGCATTGAAGTTTATCTAAGTTTTCCCCGAGTGCTCCGTAATTACTCCAGATTTTTGCAGTGTTTTTGTGTATGTTACTAATATATATTTTTCCCCCATTTGCAGAGGGAGCCACCCAGTGCGAAACCGCGAAGAAAGTTATGCAATGCTACGGAGAAACCAAAACTTTCTCCATTCTCAACTGAAAATGTATTAAATTTAAATAATTCTTGAACTATGTTTGTATGAGACGAATTTGAATGAATAAAAAAAACACTTTTAGAAGCATGAATCAACTTGTTCTTTCTTCGCCCATACTTCATATACCAACTTGATCTAAAAATAATATTAAGATCATTGAATCTTTTCAATATTAAAGGGAAAATGTTTAAATGCGAAGCACGCGATGAGAATGTGCCCGCGCAGCGGGCAGATTTTTTTTTGTTATGTTTAAAACATAAACGAAGCGTTCAATCGGAAAACTAATATATCAAATTTATCGATCTTTTTCTGGCGAACATATTTTCTCCATCAATCTTCTGTCCTGGCATTCGTCATTTTTTCAAAAATTTCATTTTTATAGTTATTTTTCCTGATTGATATGAAACTGTTGAAAAACTATTGACAACACGTTTGCAGATATTTTTCTGAGTTAAAACTTGTGTCTATTTGTTTTTTCCTCAGCTTGTGTCAATTGTCCAAAAATTCCATTTTTTCATTTTTAATACAAGTTTCTTTTGGATGAAGCATAAACTACTTACTTGCCCTATCTAAAAAATAGTTCTTACCTCATTCACAAATTTTTTTGCTGCATAGTTTTTTTTCAATTATATTTTTCCGAACCTTGCATAGTTTGAACAAAAAATGGAGATTCATATTTTTCATTTTTTTTTGTCCAACCAAAATTTTAATTTCCGTTTTTTGAGGAAATTCAAAATTTTGTAATGATAATGTTGTTGGGCCCCTGGGAAGAAATATTTTTTCTTTCTACCTTTTTCATATCATGCATTATTTGGCTCGAAATTCTCGTTTAGGTTTGTATTTTCGAATTTTGGAAATGCTATAACTGTAACAATTTTATTTTCATGAAAAAAAAAATCGTAAGTTCAAACTTTCCCACTTATTACTTACTACAGGAAGACGTACTTACAATTTTTAGGTCTTGAAAAAAAAAGGTCAACAAATTGTTCAAAATGTTATCTTTTTTCGAATTTTCATCCAAAATAGTTGGCTAACGAACTTGCCCTTCGTTTTTCGGCGCTTAAGTATCCAATTTTGTAAGAAAGATTTACAGAAATCTGACGCACCAATTCGGAAAATCCTCATATATCCTCATATATA
>WSXT02176879.1:0-21765 GCA_011762715.2 Neuroterus valhalla | reverse complement strand
AATCACTTGCTTTTTGAAATCTCGGGAAAACAATCTCGCGAAAAACCACCGTTTTCTCGCGCCCGCTCGATCCGAACTCCGTGGCGGCGTTTCAACTATGTGAGCTCTGGCGTCGACGCGAGCTTGGTCTCGGGGACTTGTCAGAGGGGCGCGCATGCGCGCTTAAGTTCAGTGAACATCAGTATGTGTATATTTACATTCTCTTCATAATGAGAAGGTATTGGTTTTATGTGAATATTGATTTCGCGGATTTTATGGGATGTCCACGTTTTGAGACCTCCTGATTCCGGAAAAATAGTTTTTACGTTTGTGTCTCTGTCTGTTGTCGTCGTCGTTGGTGTCTGTATACTCGATAACTTTTGAAAGACTACTCGGATTGAATTGCCCTTTGACACACATTTTGAGGGACCAAAAAAACAGGTAAAGTTGGTTAACCAGTTATTTTGGATAAAAAATGAAAGAGGGGGAGCATTTTGAACTTTTTTTTGGACTTTTTTTTGCAAGACTCGAAAATTGTAAGTACGGTTTCTCGTAGTAGGTGAAAAATGGAACAATTTATTCTCATCATTTTTTTTGTTAAAAACAAAATTGTCAGAGTTGTGGCATTTTCAAAATTCAAAAATATGAACAAAAATCAGAATTTTTAGCCAAAAAAAGCAAGATTTAAAAGAAAGTCAGAGAGAAAAAATGTTTCTTAAAAAGAGCCCTACAAGATGGTGGATACAACTTTTCGGATTTTCTCAAAAATTCGAAAATTCCCATTTCGATCGCACGAAAAAAAAAAAAATAATCTGTAAATTCGATAATTTTCGAAAGAATGATCACATCCGATCGTGCTTCGGCACCCATTTTGAGGGACCAAAAATACAAATCGAGTTCGGTAACCATCTGTTTTGGATCAAAAATAGAAGAGGAAGAACATTTTGAAAATTTTTTTGGATTTTTTTTCCAAGACTCAAAAATTGTAAGAAAGCTTCTTGTAGTAGGTGAAAATGCGAGTTTTTAGCCAAACCACGCAAGATATGAAAAAAAGTTTAGAGAAAAAAAAGTTTCTTTTTGGGAGCCCTCCAGGATGATCTTCACAATCTTCACAGCTACGGGAATATATATATGAACTAAACTTGCGCACCAAAAAAAGATCTACAAATTTGGTGAAGTTAACTTTTTGGTAGGACAAGTAGTTTTTGCTTCATTTATAAAAAACCATAAAATGAATTCATTTCAATCAGGAAAAATAACTATAAATATGAAGTAATAAAATTTTTGAAAAATTGACTAAGGCCAACACTGAAGAATAATAGAGAACAGTTATTCACCCCAAAAGAATATCTGTAGATTTGTTATGATTTTTACCATTGGACGCGTGGTTTTTGTTTAAATCGTGAAAAGTGAAATTAAAAATTGAATTTCTAGAAAAACTCACAGCATGTGAAAAAAATTAGGCAACAAAACTTCTCTACTGCTTTGGACAAATTGCGATCGAGTGCGCAGTACGATACACGCGATAAGAATATATTCGTTAAAGCCGGTGAAGCTTTAACAAAAGGGAATTCACACTTATCAATTTGAAGTAGTAGTCATTTTGCTTCTGAGTTCACAAGCTCTATATAAAACTGTAGGGAGGTGCAAAGGCCGACCGCGTAGCGCGAGGTAAATTCATAACCGAGCGCGGAGCGCGAGGTAAGATTACCATCGAGCAGGAAGCGCGAGATCCGAGAAACGCGTGCCCTAGGCGCGCTCAAACTTGCGAGCGAAGCGCGCGATGAGAATATGCCCGCGCAGCAGGCAGATCTTTTTTTTTTTGATTTTTCCATATTCGACGAATTAAAAATATACATCGATTTTCGTTTTACAATGTTTGCTCTAACAAGCGCAATTCATTTTTCGGATGAGGGGCAAATGTTAGAATATCTTTGAATGATATTACCAGAAATATTATAAATTTGTAAAAAAATTTCGCCTAGTTTTTATTTGTTTCACTTTAGACTTGATACTTTCAAATTTCGAGACTTCTAATAAGCGTTATTAATTTTTCTAAGGGTGGACAAACGCCAGAAATTTGGATAAAATTATCTTTTATTCGTAAAAATTCAAACTACTATCATCTACGGTGTTTCAGCTACTGTGCCTAGTTTCCAAATAACGAACGAAAAAGAAACGTAATCTCAAATGTAAGTTGAATTATATAACATTTTTTTTATGCATAATCGACCTTTAGAAAATTTATTCAGACAATTATATAAAATTTCCTCACATTACTTTTCAGACGTGCTAATCAATTCGCAAAATATAGATTCTGCAAAACTGAAAATATATGCTTTTTTTGATTCATTATATCTTTTTCATGAAAATAAAAATGAAAAAAATTTAGTAAAAGAGTAAATTAATAATTAAACATATTGTTTGAGTATATAAGAACAGAATTGAAAAAAAAAATCTGGCCGCTGCGGGCACATTATCATCGCGCGCTTTGCGCGCGGCTCGCTTCGCTCGAAAATTTGAGCGCGCCTACGGCGCGCATCTGATGGACCTTGCGCTTGACGATCGATAATATTTATACCTCGCGCTATGCGCTCGGTTATTTTTGGTCCTCGCACTTCGTGCTTGGTTCAGTTCAGAGTGAAATGCATATACAAAATTGCGAATATTGCAGAACTGTTGGACATCTATATATTTTGGGGGCTTATTGTGCATTATAATATTTAATTATTCTATTTATCTAATTATTTGTTTCGATCTTTGAAACAAAAAAGTTTCAGATTAGTTTACTCAAGGCTCTATCGGCCTCAAGGAACACATTCTCATTGTAATACTGGTGCTCAATTCCTCGATATGGATTAATATAACTTTCTTATAGATTAAATAAAGAAAATAGCTTCCCTCATTTATGTATACAGTACAAAAAAGTACGAAAATGAAATAGGTGGTTAACGAACTTGACCTTCTTTTTGGTCCCTCGAAATGTGCGCCGAAGCACAATCGAATATGATCATTCTTTCGAAATTTATCGAGTTCATAGATGATTCTTCATTATTTTTTTCGCGACAAAAATGGGAATTTTCGAATTTTTTGAGAAAACTCAAAAAGCTGTATTCTGGATCTTGTAGGGCTCTCAACAAGAAATGTTTGTTCTCTCGGACATTCTTTTCAATCTTGCATTATTTGGCTAAAAATTCTCATTTCCTTTGATACTTTTGAATTTTTAGAATAATTTTGAAAAAATTGTTTCATTTTTTACTCACTACAAGAAACCGTACTCCTTATTTTTGAGTCTTGGAAAAAAGTCCAAGAAAATGTTCGAAATGCTCCCCCTCTTTGATTTTCCATCCTAAATGGCTGGTTAACGAACTTGACCTGTCTTTTTGGTCCCTCGAAACGTGTGCGAAAGGGCAATCCAATCCAATCATTGTTTCGAAAGTTATCGAGTGCACAGATAACAGATTCCATGAAAACCGCGAAAGTAAATTTTTACATAAAACCAATACCTTCTCATTCAGAATGAGAATGTGCAAAAATCAGGCCCGAAGGATTCTCTTACCGAACAATCTCAAGTGCGCAGGTGCGTGCTGACGCTTGAGCGTGCCATACGCCTGGGGTATGAGAGTCCAAGCATTTGGAGCGCGAGGTCTGTCATACATTTGCAGCGCGACATTTGAACAGTTATAGCACGGACGGCGTCATAAGCGTACCTTAAAAATATGATTTCACACTTTTGAGGTATAGCTGTATTCGTACAATGAAAGTATAAATCCAAACACATAAACTATGAGTCGAGCCATACATCAATTGTATAGAACCATCTATACCCCCAATGCATGTTTTTTTCTCTCGGTGCAGGAAAAAATCTCGTTCCGTCCGAGACTACTGGGACCTGCCAGCACGCTCCGTCGTCAGCAGGCCCTCTCCACTCAATGGTAAAATTATGAAGGATAGACCGACGACAGCGCTAGCGGTCGGGCGGCCATTGAGGCCACGCTATATGTGTTGTATATATATGTACTGTATGTGTATTGTGTATATGTGACCAATTTCAAAATCAAATATAATGTCTAAAAAAGTGGATGAACCAATGAAAGAAAATGTTTCAAAAAATATACTGAGTATAAGCAGTTACTCCCAATATATTCTAAGTGTTATTTGAAGCACAATAAAATTGCATCTTGACTGATATGTATAATTTATGTGCTTTTGTAAATTTGCTCTTATCGGTTTACACATTCCTTCCGATTCTTATATTCAATTCCGAAATTGGTCGGATATTTACAATACATATACAGTAAAAAAACAAATCACGATTCGGAAGCATGAATGATGATTCATAAGGAACTGTCACTATTTTTACTGGTAATCGCACGGAAGGAACCAGTTTATTGTTTTTAAACAAATAGCGCGAACCATACGTGTAATCATCAGCAAGAAAATGCGAAAAACAGACGCAATACCCTAAGTCGCGGATTTTCTTGTAGGTTAGGTGATTGAAAAAATGTGAACAAACCAGGAGTCAATATGTCTGCCCTGACTGACGACGGCGGCGACGTTCTGCGCATTTCTAGGGTGAGCGGAGTGAGGTACAAGGAGGGTGGAACCACTGCACCAACAGTCGGCTGGGCATTATACTACGCTAAAAATAATAATCATAATTCTTCATATTGCCTATTCAAGTGGAGTGGTCGTCAGCCTAATCAAGTGTTTGCCTCAATATCCCCTCTTTCAAGCGAGCAGGGTTTTTCTTTTCTCTGCTTTGTGTGCATTTCCTTAGTAAAATGTCTTTATAAATGAGTATGAAATTAGATGTATTCTACACAGAAAACTCCATATTGCTATGGTAGCAATATCAGAGTGGTCGCAAGGTTACTTTGTCGTTGTTAACACGATATGAAGAGTATCGTGGTCGGAAGTTCACACGTGGGGCTCTCAGAGCGACACACTTCGCTACGATAGCGATACGCTGAACATGGTTCCGAAAATTAACCAACGCAGGTAGCCATAGCAATGCCATCGTGACGCTCTCCCAGCTCTACCGTATACGTGTCAGAGCGATACACTTTTTGTGCTGTCACAGCAATATGGAGTTTTCCGTGTAGTATAGTATAAACATTGGAATGGTCCAAAGATGCATTAAAAGTTTTTTTTCTCAAATTTTTGTACAAAACGCCCGGAAATTTGTTCGAATCCACAATAAAATTATTGCATTTTTTTTGTTTGAAAAAAAAAATATATATATTTAGAGGTGGCGCAAGCCCCATGAGGTTTAACACGTATTTCCCATAGGAAAAAAGAAGTTTTTGTAAATTTTATTCAGAATTCTCAATATTAGGTGAATCGAGTTCGAAAATCACCATTTCTCTTCAAAATTAGTCAGAGAGTGCAAATAAAATATCACTTTTCAAATATCACCCCCATAAGTCTGATTTTATAGGATTCCGAAAACTCCCATAAGTGGAAAAATAGGTTTTTCGAGTTTTTGGCGCTGATTATGATTTTTTGCCGTTTTTTCAACTCAGATTGTTTCAAATACATAAAATACTACTTTATTCTGATAATTAGATATTTATTTAAATTGTTTAAACAATTTGATATTGATTTTAGCACCGTTCTATTAGAAATGGTTAGAAAGTCAAGGTTTCTTCTGAATTTCCCAACTCATTTTCAACGTTTCAGTTAAAGCGTAGTGATAATCAATTAAAGTTAACAGAAATGATTGATTAAATTATTTGTTATCAATTATAATAACGTTCTTTTAGAGTGTTGCTACAAAGTTGCGGTTTTTCCTGAAGCTTTTAACTTTTTGTCCACTTCACTTAAATTAGGTAATTATTTTATTTATGTTACGATGTTAATATTTTTTGTCTACTTGGTCCTATCAATATTTAAGTAATTGATTATTTATATATTGTATTTTCAAAAATATGAAAAACGACTCTCTAGCTCCGCTGGGATTCGAACCCAGGTCCTACAGATTCCCGGTCTGATGCTCTAACCCTCTAAGCTACGGAGAGTACAAGAATCATTTTTCACAATCCTCTACAAACCAATTTCGACGAAATTGTTATACTTGTAGGATTCATTCTAACATGATTGTAATTTTTGAGTTTAATGTTACGGTTTTTGACCAGGCATGCTATTTAAGTAAATATTATTTTATTTAATTTAGCAAAAATGTAAACAACTTGTAAATGTTTATAGCTATCTTCATCTAGATTAGTACTACATAATTGCAGTTTTTTCCTGAAATTTTTATTTTTACATCACTTTTCGATTAGATTTAAGTGATAATAAATGCATGTTGAAAGTATAATTGCTTAAACAATTTATTATTATCGCTAATAATATTTTCTTTGCCTAATGATAGAAACTTGCGGTGTTTTCTGAAATTTTTAACTTTTTGCCCTTTTTTTACTTGTAGTGAGTTTATAATGAATTTATGTGAACAAACATAATTTATTGTTCAAATAAGTCATTATTGTTTATGGCTATCTTCCCGAAGATAAGTGCTAAAAAGTTGAGTTTTTTTCTGAAATGTTTAACTTTGCTTTACCTATTTAGTTGTGAACAAGTAATACATGAACATTAGGGAGAAGCATATTTTGAATAGTATTGAATTGTTTTAGGTGAATTAGTTTTGTTTTTCCCAATGTTCAAAAAGAGTTAATCAAAACCAAAAAGCTGAATTCATTCAGTGAAATTTAAATTTCGAATTCTCTACTAAAATTATGGATCTTCAACGCAAAAATTGAATTTTAAATCAAGAAAGAATTTAGTTCAATCAACAATTATATCAATTTAATCAAATTCAATCTAATTGAATTTCATTCAAATTCCATTCAGTGCAAAGTTAAACATTTTAAAAAGAAATCACAACTTCCTAGAATTTATCTAAGAAAAAATTTGTTATAAACAATAATAAATTGTTCAAATAAGCATGTTTGTTAACTCGCATTAATTTTAACCTCACTGAGTGAAAAGTGGAAAAAAAGCTCACTCACTACACGTGAAAGGGGGCAAAAAGTTAAAAATTTCAGAAAACCCGAAAGTTTCTATCATTAGGCAAAGAAAATATTATTAGCAATGATTATAAATTGCTTAAGTAATTATTTTTTTTAACATGAATTAATCGTCACTTTAATCTAATTGAAAAGTGATAAGAAGTTAAAAATTTCAGGAAAAACCGCAAGTTTCTATCATTTAGCAAAGAAAATATTATTGGCAATGATAATAAATTGTTCAAACAATAATTTTTTGAACATGAATTAATCATCACTTCAGTCTAATTGAAAAGTGATAAAAAGTTAAAAATTTCAGGAAAAACCCGCAACTATGTAGTGTTGATCTAGAAAAGGAAAGCTATAAACATTTACGAATTGTTTAAACAATTTGTTTTGCTAAATTAAATTAAATCATTTCATACTTTTGTCCCCCGTTTTTACTACTAAAGGGTGTGTGAAGGAATAGTGGAGAGGTACGAGGAAAATGTAAAGCCTCAAGGGACACATTGAATCATCCTATAACTAATAACAAATTATTTTTGTTAACTTTAATTGATTATTACTTCGCTTCAACTGAAACGTTGAAAAAAAGTTGAAAAATTAAAAAGAAAACTTGACTTTGTAACCCTTTTCTAAAAGAAAGTTGCTGAAAACAAGAATACATTGTTTAAAAAATTTAAATAAACATTTAATTATCAGCATAAAGTAGTATTCCATGCATTTGAAACAATCTGCGTTGAAAAAATGAACTGTGAAGAGAAATGGTGAATTTCGAACTCGATTCACCTAATATTGAGAATTCTGAATAAAATTTACAAAAACTTCTTTTTTTATTATGGAAAATATGTGTTGAATTTCATGGGTCTTGCAACACCTCTAAATATATATATTTTTTCAAGCAAAAAAATGCGTTACTTTTATGTGGATTTGAACAAATTTCCGGGCGTTTTGCATGGAAATCCGAAAAAAAAATTTTTGGACCGCCCAAATAAACATAAAATGGAAATGATCCTATACGTTACACATGTGATGAATAAATGAGGTGAGATGAGGGGATTAGGATCCAAGAAATGGTTTAAAGTGATAAGGAGAGCAATATTGTCGAAATACCTGAGGAAATATCATAAGGGAGAATATGGACAATAATAACTAGATGGAGGTTGAGAAGAAAGCTAAAATGAGCAATCTATTGAGAAAAGGATGAGAAGAGAAAGTGCGAATTGTGAAAACGGATAGGAGACAGTGGAGCGTGCAGATGATGGCTGTGAGAAGGGAAGAGGAGGAAGGGTAGCAATATTAGAAAGTTTTGAAAAAAGGTGGAATAGGAGGAAAATGGATGGGGGAGGGGGGGGGGGAGATAAAGTGGGAGCGAATGAAAAATTGACAAAAAATGTGTCGCGTTATTTTTGGATGAACTCTTATGTAATTTTTCTTCTCATAAACTTATTAGGTCGATTTATAGGTAGATGAGATCAGTGTTATGTCTTTCCTTAATTACACAAGGGACTTCACGTTTGGCTACGATTTGCAATTAGATTAGATCTTGTCTTAGGCAATTGAACGACGCGATTCAGAATTTCCCTGATCAGCGATTTCGGATGAGATGGAAATCAATAACATAGAGATATTATATTACTAACGAATTTTGTTGATTATACTAGTTCTTTGTTGTTCCAAATTCAATATTATTAATTGCTTGCTTAGAGAATTGAAAATTGTTCATCAACTGTATTCTCATAGATATCTCTTTAAAAAAATTAAGTAATTGATTGAATTGAACTTTGTTTGCAAATGGAAATAGAATTCTAATTCATATAAATTGATTTTAAGGAAATCCCAAAATACGTCGAAACATGCGATTAATAAGATTCAATTCTAGAAGACTGAAAGAGCGGGATATTCAACACAATTTGTTATCTTATTCAACGAAAGAAGCCATTTATTATATTCCAATCCACAATAAAATCTGATTAAAGAATTATGTACCACGTGCTGTATTTTTTCTTGCGATAAGAACTCGTTAAGGAAAAGTGAACTTTATATCTTTTATTGTTGATAATAAAATGTGTTTAAACAATAAGTTTTCTTCTAATCATAACTCTTAGAATATATAGGAATGTGATAAGCTTGATTAGATTGTTTCAAGAGAATTATTATAATTGCTTTTATTATTATCCATATTATAATTTATTGATCTTCGAGCTATATTGTAACTATAAAAAGTTTCGTCAGCCACGGTTTCGATACCTTCAGTCTCTTTTTCGCCTCTGAACTGAAAAGACAGGATGCAGAAAATGACGAAATTTGCTTTCATTTTCTCTGTCTGCGTGTCTGTAGCCCTTGGGCAAGTAAGTATTTTTTTTATTAAAAAAATGTGCGTGTGGAAAGCACTCTCGTCTGAAGTGAAACTTTAGCGGAGAAAAAACTATCTAGAGCTTACTTTGGGATTTTTACTTCTTTTGGTAACACGACTGCCCTCTGATAAACATTTCTCTCTGATCTTCTTATTCTTTGACTTGCAAGTTTTACATCTAACTTGCATGCCTTCTCGAACCTGTATTTTTCGTTGTATACCATTTAAGTTTGGAGTGAAATTTATGAGTCTGTGAATAAGAAAGAAAGGTCAGACATGGGGCAGTGTTGTAACTAGAAGAAGAAAAATCATTCAGAAAAATAGTGTCAAGTGTTGATTGTTCCGTAGTTGCTAGAGTTTCACTTCAGACGCGCGTGTTTTTCTCCTGCACAGTTTTTGATAAACTCAAACAATTTTTGTCGTATGTGCCACTTCAATAATTCAGACTTCATACTCGTTCTTCTATTCCAATCTTTTTAAAAATTCTTTTCGAGATTCCCTTTCCCCTCCCCTCATTTTCGAGGAAAAAAAATCTTTCCTTCCTCCTTTTATTGTATTTTTGCCTTTCATTTTGTTGTTGTCAAAAAGTACGCTCTTAGGTTGAAAATTTCTATATTTTTCAAAAATTCAACTAATCCTTTGGAAACTCATATTTTTTTATCAAAAGATCAACTAACTGATTGAAATTCGAATTAATTGAAGGAAATGCATTTCTATAACAAAAATTATATTCTCCGTTTCATGTCCATCTTTTTTGGTCAAAAATTTATCTCTTTCCTGAAATTCTTCTTTTTTTAGAAAATTGAACATTTGAGACTGGGATTGATGTATATATTTTTTCGTAATCTTTTTTCATCGTCAAAAATGAATTCTTCTATGATTAGAACAAATTTCTGGAAACATTATTTCTTAGCATTAAAAATCGTCCTTTTTTGTTTAGTTTTACTCTCCCTATGGATATGGATTTAATCCACTTGTTCAAAACCAGCCGCCACCATACAGCGGATATTATTTCGCGGTTCAACAAATGCCGCAGCCAGTACAGACCAATGGAAATGTTAATGCAAATGTAAATGCAAATGAAAATCAAAATTTGAACCCTAATGGCCACTTTCATGGTGCTTCATTCCGGAGGAGTCTCCATTCGGCAAACGATGAGTAAGAAGTTTATTGCAAACTAGAATAACAAATCTGAAATGATTTTTTAATGAGTCGTAAACTTTAGAGAAATTCAAATTGGATTATTTTCTCTTGGAGCATTTATAATTTGGATGATTCTAATGGTAGAAGGAAAACATTTTCTCAATTATCTATAACGAGACGCAATTTGATGAGATATATCTTGAAAAAACGACTTGGAAGAACCATTTTGAGAACGTAGTGCTTTACAATATTTCTTCTCCCTATTAGCAAGAAAAATTGAAAAGCCACAGAACCTTAAAATGTTGAAGAATGGTACGGGATTTCCAACCAATTTGAGATATTTTTAAGAATTCCATAAATCTTTTGTGATTTTCAAAGTTTTCTTTCCAAATTATGAGGAATTAGAGTGGATTCTAAAGTAAATCAAGTAATTACAAAGATTTGAAGAGGTTAAAAAGTATCCCTAAGGTTATCATGAAAATTTTAAGAGTTTGCGCAGAATTTTCAAGATTCACAATATTTCGATTGATTTAGAAGGATTTGAGAAAATTCAGGAGGATATGAAGAGATTTGAAGCAAATTTCAGAGATTTGAATAAATTCGAAGAAATCTTAAGGATTTGGGAGGTTTTTAACTGCTTTTGTAAGATTTCCATTGATTTTAGGGATAGAAAGAGAATTTAAGAGATTTCAAATCATTTCGAAGATTTTCAAAGATTTCCGAAAGATGTACCGGGTTTTGACAAATTTAGAAAGATTTGGATGTATTTCATACGATTTTATTAATTTATAGAGAATTTTGGAATATCTCCGAAAATTCCCAAGTATATCAATGGATTCTAAACAAACTTCAAGGAATTTCGGAAAATTTTGAGGAATTTGAAAGAATCTCCAAACATTTTTAAGGATTATGGAATCTGAAGAATTTCAGAGATTTTGGAAGATTGAACGAGATTCTCAGGATTGAGACAAATTTTTGAAGATTCGAATATAAATTTCCCGGACTTTCAGCGATTTTTGGATAAGTTTAATAATCCTATGTAATTTCAGAATATTTTTTGCAATTTTTTCTAAATTTTAGGAAATTCTGAAGAATTTCAAGCAGTTTCGAAAAATTTGGATAATTTCGAAGTAATGGGAAGAATTTTATACGATTTTTACTCAATGCCAAAAAATCTTGAAAGATTAGAAAATTCTCGAACATTTCGACAGGTTTACATAAATTCACAAGCATTTCAAGGAAATTTGGAAAGTTTCAAGGAAAAATTTACAAGATTTCCAATGAATTTACAGAATCAGAGAATTTTGAGAGGGATAAAAGGATTCCAATGGATAATAGAATTTTACTATGGATTTTGGAGCATTTTACGGGATAACGAGGGATTTCTAAAGATTTGACCGGATTTCAAAGAGTTTCAGGGAATTCGAAAAGATTGTGGAGGATTCAAGGGGAGTCCGAAGAATTTTGAGAGATGTTATCACATTTCAAAGAGTATTAAGGGATTCATAAAAGTTTCAAAGGATTTCACTAGATTCTGGAAAGTGTGAAAGAATTTCCATCAGTTTCGAAGTATCTTGTCATATTTCTGAAAATTTTAAAGGATTTTGAGAAAATGTAAAAAATTTCTAAAAATTTGGAATGATTTCACGAAATCCCAAGGAATCTCAAAAAGATTCGGAAGAATTCGAATGATGTTTCGGAATCTCTATAGAATTCAGAGTTTTTAAAAGAATTTAGAATGATTTAAAGAGATTTGATCGGGTTTAAAAGAGTTTCAAGGAATTTGTGCAGATTATGAAGGATTCTACAAAGTTCAGAGGGATTTTGAGCGATTTGATTATATATCAAGGAATCCCTAAACAATTTGGAGGATGTGAACAATGTTAACTGTTTATGAATAAATATATAATTGTCTAACTGAAGAAGGCATTTTTTTGCAAAAATTAGTTTTTAAATTTCTTATTGTGGAAGCCAAAAAGTTTTGGAAGTAGACCCCGCTAAAAATGTTCGGAAAAAGCCTGAAATCTTGTGTGGGGTCCTTTTTTTAAAATGTTTCTTCGAAATTGTGTCTCATTATAAATAATAAGATGAAAAAGTTCAATATCATCAAGATTACCAAGGTTGGTCATTCCATTTTCTACTAAAAACTATAAAATTTATGGGGAATCAAATAAAAAATTAATAAGGTTGGATTTTTTCTTCATCTCCAATAATAAATAATCGGTTTATGATATTTTCCAGCAATATCAACTCCAACGTCAACTCTAATGTTAATGTGAACGCCAACTCTGAGGAAAGGTTGGTAAAATCTATATTTAACATGCATATAAAAAAAGAATAGAGTTATCGATAATACAACTATGTTTTGCAGATAATGAAGACCAGAGAAGATTTCATTCGATCTAAGGGAAGTTTTCTTAAGAACAAAATATTTATACCAAATTGCAAGATTCGAAAATGAAACTTTTATAAATTGAAGACCATTCCCAATAAAGAAGAGTTCTTAGTCGAGGAACGGAAAAATTCCAACTAAATTTCCGAATTTTGAAGCTAAGTAGACAAACTTGCTGCAGAATATTCATATTGATAACCAAAAAGATGAATCGTCAAACAAAAAGAATATATGTTACATTTTCCACCAAGGAGTTATTTTTTGACAATGGAAGATTAGTTCTTAACGACAAATTCTGATTGTTGATATTCTCACTGGATAGAATTTCATTTATAATAAGAAACAGTCTGATTAAATGAAAAGAGAAGAATTTTCAATAAAACATTGGAATCTTCAACCACAAAAGATTTGTTTTTAACCAAACAAATTCATTTCCAATGGAAAAAAGGGACATTTCTACCAGAAGAGATGAATTTCTATAACTATGAAGACGATTTCTCAACAAAAGTGATGAACTCCTCCTTGAGAGAGGTTTTATAGTAGAAAAAAAAGAAAAGTCAAACAAATTGTTGAATTTTCATACCGAGAATCCTCAACGAAAAAAAATGTCAACCAAACAATTGCATTCTTTAATTCGCAACAAAAGAAAAAGTGGAATTTATGAGGCCAAAATACTATTTTTCAACAACTGAAATAAGTTCCAATTGTCAACAAAAGAGTCATATTCTCTCATGAAGATTAATGTTGAACCAAATCAATAAATTTTTCATTGGAATAGTCGAATTTTACACCCAGAGAAACGAATTCCGAACCAGGAAGACGGACATTCTAACCAAATTGTAGAATTTTCAACCCAATAATGAAACGTGTACCTGAATAGATGAATTCTCAACCAAAGAAGATGAATTATCAACGAAATAATTGAATCTTGAAACAAAACAGTTAATTTCCAAAACAAACAGCTACAAATACTAATTTTCAAGAAAAAATTCCTATTTTCTACCCAAAAATATGAATTTCCAAACAAAAAATATTTATTTTCCAATAAAATATTGGTATTTCAAACTTCAAACCATCAACTTTCAAACCAGAAAAATGAGTTCCATTTTCGAACATAGACAAAACAATGAAATTTCTAACCGAGCAATACAAATTTTGGATCAAACAAGATAGATCCATAAAGGAATAATTGAATCTCAAAAGAAAAACAGATTCATTTTCAGTCAAATAGCTAAAAAGACAAATTTCCTAAAAAATAGTTCTATTTTCTACCAAAAAAATTAATTTACAAACAAAAAGTTAATTTTTTACTTACATGCTAGGTTTTTTGTCCTGAGATCATCACCTTCTACCAAGAAGCCAAATTTTTGTAAGTGCATTTTGACTTTTGATTAGAAAGGATGGTTTTTCAACAATGTTAAAGAATTTTCAACAAAATAGTAAATTTTTTGACCAAAACTTACGAATTCTGAACCAAAACATTAATTTTCATCAATCAGTCAAGGATGCGATTTTCTCAAAACTTGATTTTCTATCAATTGGCTACTCAAGAAGACTAATTCTAAACAAAACAGTTGAATTTCCGACCAGAAAAATTGACTTTCTAAAAAAATTGTGGAATTTTCAACCGTAAAGACGAAGGTTACCAAACCAGATGAATTTTCAACGGAATATTACAACCCCAACCAAAAGATGCATTCAAAGAAGAAAAATTGTAGCCTCAAATAAAAATAATTACCTCCAACCGAAAATTTGCGTTTCCTATAAAAAAAGGATGAATTTTCAGCAAGAAACATCAACTTTCTACCAAAAAAGACCAATTTTCAATAAAGCAAATTATGTTTTAATGACTTTCCAACCAGGAAAGATCAATTCATAATTTAAAATAATAGTCTTTTACTAAAGGAATTGAGTTGTAACTAAAAATTGAAACGTAATATTTTCAACTTGAACGATCAATTTCTGCAAAAAGTAAAATTGTTATATTTTCAGTTCAGAAAATAATTTTCATCCAAAACAAACATTATGTTAAAAAATCTGTTCAATTTTCAACTCTAAATGCAGAATTTATTTTTACCTTATAATTAGAGATTCTTATGGAACCATAAACCGTTTTTTTATTTGCTCTCTTTCCCTGCATGTTTTTCTCCCTAGAGAACTTGTTATAGGCGCACGTGTTTAATAAGAATACAAAAAGGCTTTTTCGAGGTGATTTGTCTGCTTTTCGCTCTTTTATCTTAATGGGATAACTTGTTTCCTCACTTCTTTTTTCACCCTCCCTAATATCCTTAGACTTGTATATGAGTCACTCTTCAGCCATCCCATTCTCAAAAAACTTTCCCGCCCTCCGTTTGCTCGCATGATTTCCTTGTTTATCGGAAACAATCTCAGCGACCTTTTTCTGTTCATGACATTGCTCGAGCTTGAGCTTATTTGCGGTTGATTTAACGCGACCCTCGAGAATTCTCGTGTTTAAGGAATCATATGCTCGACTTCGAACTTTGAGGAAGTTTCCGGGATTTCAAGTTCCAGAGTGTGCTCCAAATTTACCATCTGAGGTTTTCAAACAGCTCTTCACGTCTCGACATTCATAAGGGGGATGAAAAAGACAGGAACTACACCATCAGCAAACTTTTAGGTTAGAAAACTTTTCCCATATGACATACAAGTGAATATTTAACCAAAGTATAAAAATTATATATCATACATCAAAATCGATATGATGTCATAGAAGGTCAAAACCTAGGAAAGAACATTTGTTTTATTAACAGATAAATCAGATTCCCATATTAATTTTCGAACTTAAGAATTGACGATATACAGGTTCCTCTTTCCCTCCCATTTCTTGTGTCTACCTTTGATTAAAAAAAACCCTAGACGAATTTCGGGGAAAATTCTTACTTTCACAAATTACAGAATCTGGAATGGCTTTCGGCCATTTTTTTGTGGCACTGCAGCGCCCTCTTGGTGCAGTGGGAGTTAACGTTTCCTTAAACCGTCCATGAATTTCCGAAACTAAGGTCCTTCCTTTCGCTAGTTTCTCTTCTTCGCAAATCATGCAACAACTATTAGATGTCTAATACACTGCAACCTCAAACTGAATTCACCCAAACTCGCTCCTTCTTCGAAATGAGATCGTGGATGGCTCGCGGACGACGCGTTGCGGGGGGTTTGGAGAGGGGCGCTCTCCTCGCTCCACTCTCCGCTATCCACGCGTGTATTCGGCCCTGACTGTTTACGTTTCAGCTCACTCGAACTTCTTCCAAGGCCGTCGATACCCAAGCCCGGAGCTGGATTAAGTTTGAGGTTCCAGTGTAGTAATGAAGTAGCATGTGATAAATACAACACTTTGTTTGATATTCCAAGAACACGCATTTTATTCATAGTGCTTTTTCTTCCTCTATAATACCGTGTATATGAATGATTATCAATAATTCCAGTCCTTTGCTTTCATCAATAAAGGGTTCATAAAAATGAACTGGCACGTGACTGCCAAGACTCTTTTTAACGGAAATAAAGAAAAATGGTTAGAACATTTCACGTAGACTATGCAAGATCGGGTTGACAGAAGCTCCAAAGTTGATATATATAGAATGCATGGAGCACGACCAATCAGATATGTTGAAATAATTCAACCGTAACGGAGAAAGACTAGCATTCAATAATGAGAACGGGTCTATCTCTGTTCCCTACAACCATCACTTCCTGCTTTGACGATGTATTCTGCAAAAAAAAAAGTCCTAACAAGTTCACTTTGTTACCTCCGACAATATTAGTAGAAAAAATGAAGTCTGTTTTACAGAAAGCACTCATAAGAACGACACAAAGAACAGCGGACTCATTATTATAGAAATAAGCTCCTTCTCCTATTGTATCTATCAATTCTTGGACTCGAGGATATCCTCACAAAAACATTGAAAATGTTAACAAACATGTGATTCATCGTTTTTTATCTTTAATAGGAAAATTCTGCCCGTACATGTAGTGAGAACTATGTAATATTTTCTATGCCAAATCCACCTTCTTCTTAATATGTCCACATATGAAATGTCCGAAATCAACTCAAGATAATTGCTTCATTATTCAAACAATAAGTTGACGATATTTTAACCATACATTTTCAATTATGAGTTTTATTAAAAGGTATGTGTTGATGCAAAAAAAAAATCGAGAACAAAAATTGTAAAATCCATCGAACAAGCTCTTAAAACAATTTTTCGTCCTTTTTAATCTTACTCCTTGATATGATATATTAATCACGTCATAACATTTTTTTCCCTGTTCAATAGTCTTTCTTCTATATTTCGACAAAAGTTATTAACGACTCACCGTCGTAAAGGAAGAAATAGCTCAATGATCATTACAATTTTGTGGATGAAATACCATAAAACATTTTTTTGCGGAAATCGCTAGGAAAGCATTCAAAAAGCCTCACCTGAAAAATTTGGGTTCACTAAGGGGCGGGTTTTTAAGAAAACTCAAAAAGTTTATGGATTTGATACATCCCAGAAACGGTAGGTTTTTGGGAAAATTTTTTGATACAGGGAATGTTGAAGTCAATGTTTTCTACAACTTTCTTCATCAGGTCGATATGATGCGATGAAAAGTGCAATTAATTCATGGCACTTAAGTACCAAAAAGAGCGTTTCCTCGCTTTTTGGCACAGAAAAAAAATTTTCATCGCAAGAATGGCAATAAAAAAGTTGTTCGGCTCAAAAAAATCTACAAAATTCATACGAAAACTTTTCTTGTCCGACTTACCGTTCACGAGTGTTAGCGTGACAAACCTGTTATTTCGTATCAAACGAGCTGTACGAAAATGTGCTAATCATTGTTGTTGAGTTCAGTCTGAAGTAATGATTTATTATGTATTCACACCAACGTCGCCCTCATCGGAAATAATGGAAAATATACGGTGACAGATTTGTCACGCTACAACTCGTGAACGGTTAGTCGGACAAGGGAAATTTTTATGTGAATTTTTTAGGTTTTTTTGAGACAAACAACTTTTATATTGACAGTTTTGCGATAAAAACTTTTTTACTGTGCCAAGAAGCGAGAAGACGCTCTTTTTGGTACTTGAGCGCCATCTATCAATTGCACTTTCCATCATAGCATGTCAACCCAATTAGGAAAGTCGTAGAAAATATTGCCCTTAACATTTTATATTCTTGAAATTTTTTCCAAAAACCTACCATTTCCGAAATATATCAAATCCAAAAACTTTTTGAGTTTTCTCAAAAACTCGCCCTTGGACGATCCCGCATTTTCCAGGTTAAGCTTTCTGGATGCTCTTCTAGCGATTTCCGCAAAAAAAGGTTTTATGGTATTTTTTTCCAAAAACGGCCTTGTTTGGGACAGATTGACTGTACTAGAACAAGCTCTTAAAACAATTTTTCAGCCTTTTTTCATCGTACTTCTTGATATGATATATTCATCACGTAAGAAAATTTTTTTCTTCCGTCCAATAGTCTTTCTTCGATATTTTTTCCAATTGAATTCTTAAAAAATTTTATATTTATTCTACATATTGTGATAAGTATCTATTTCACTATTTGATGAATTCATTTATATCATTTGTCATTATTATATATCGATTCCTTCATCATTTACTTGATTGTTAAAAAGTTCAGTAAACTGATAAATAAGTAAATAAATATATGTAATTGACAAATTTTCCGATTTGATAATGTAAATTATTATTATGATAATTTTGTAATCCTATAATGTAAATGAATAGATATCAACCTTTCTAATTTTCTTAATCAAGGTACTCAATTTATGCTATGAGTAGTGGGAATATGCATATCGATACTACAGAGTAAAAATTACAACGAATTTGAAAATTTCCCGCTCGACTGTAATGCCACCTCTAGGATCAAAACAAAGACGTGAAAAAATAGCGGATATAAAGGGCCGAAGCTTCCAATCATAAAAAACTGCACATTTTGGAAGAAATGGAAAATCGAATAGCCTTTTTCTACGCAACGAAAGCGTAAAATTAACAGGTTTCTAGCGCACGGTTGAAATGTAAAGTTAATCAATCTCCAAATATTTTCCTCTTTAGATTCGTGCTCGCTAATTTGATTGGAAAATGATGCGGTCTAGTTCATCGAATACCTGGATTTGATCAATGAAATATGTCGCATTTAGTAACAAGGATACTGTATAATTCAAACATCAAATAAGGTGCAAAAATAAAATCATTAGTTTAAAACATTGATATGATAGGCGAAAAACGATCTGGTTAATAGCGAAGGCAAAATTATACAACACATGGTACGCAGGCCTAAATAGTTCAATGAGATGGTGAACTTCAAGTGCACGAATAATTAAAACTGATGACTTATAGTTGTATGAACCTCTGAATAATGCTGCTGCTTTATCCATGTTTGTGGAAAAATGTTTTCAATCAGAGGAAGGAGCACGAATCCTCGTCTAAAACACTGCTGTGTTCCAAAATTCGTTCTTCCTCAGAGAAAGCTCGGCACGTGGAATTTTCCTAAAAGACTGGCATGCAATAAGATTATATCATGAAGTGCCGGAAGAATGTATATAAATGAGAAGAAATAGAAGATTACTAATTGGACTTAGTACAATAAACTTAGAATGAGAAAGACCACATTGAATGATAAGAACGATTTCATCTTTGTTCCCAACAACCAGAAGTCGTTCATGAACGATGTATCTTGTAAAACAAATCCTCAGAGTTTCACATCATAAAGCAGTAACAAGAAGAATATAATAACAGCTGGCTATAAGCATGAAAAAAGGTTTCCTCTCTTATACAATCCATCAACTTCTGAACTGGAGGGTTAACTCTATGCTTAATGCTCTTCTTTCCCACCCTCAGATGTCAACCCTTAGGGATAACTTGTTCGGAGATCATGCGGAAATCAGAAGAAAAATTAGCACTCCTACAAATTATGCTACTAAGATAGGCTGAAGCTAAATGGAATAACAGTTAAAAGAACTTCTGAATTCTGCTGATGTTTTCTCCGTAATTGTAATCAAACGTTTAGGATGATACGGAGCACAAGAACCCTTTTCAAAACGCTCATCAGTTCCGAAATTGCATTCACCACAAGGAAAGCTATTGGTACGTGGTACTTTTCTCAAGGACTGTGGAAGCCAGAGTTAGAAAGACTAACATTCATTAATGAGAACGGATCTATCTCTGTTCCCTTCAACCAGAACTCCCCCAATTGGTGATGTGTCCTGTTGAAACGAATCCCGACAGGTTCTTCCAGTTAAATTTGACAATATGTATTTTGAAAAATAGAGATTTTTTGTTCAAAAGCACTAACGATAGCAAAACAAAGAATAACTGGGTCATAAACATGGGAATGAAATGTTTGCTTCCTCTTCTATACAATCCATGAGTTTTTGAACTTGAGGATTGACTCAATGATTGTTTATATCCTTCTTCCCTCTCTGATGTCTGCTCTAAGGGCTGATTTGGGTGGAGTTCCGAAAAGCGCTTACCTTCGATTTCTTTGAAACTCTGTATAACCACGTATTATGAAGCGCTGATAACGAATATGATATCGAAAATTCCCGAAAATTTGATTTTCATGGTGGAAACCATGGAAAATACTTGAAAATTATGTTTCTTTACGTTTATCTCGGTGAACAGTGAAAATTTATAAAAAAGCTTCAGATAAGAATCGAAGGTCCACCAAAAATACATAGTTTATGTTCAATACATTTTTACCGTACGACTGACGGTTTTCTATGAAAGAGGGGGAAATAACGGTACGAAGTGCAGACTTGCCTACACGCGATACCCTTCTCAACGTACAATGGTAGCAGAAAGGCACTCCTGTGACTGGTTATGAAAATAATGTAGGTCCCACACCTCCCCCATTTCCCAAGTCTCGTGGGGGGGGGCGTGAATGCACCCCTATGACTGGTTATAGGAATAATGTAGGTCAAACACCTTCCCCATTTCCCAAGCCTCGTGGCGGGCGTGAGGGCACCCCTATGACTAGTTATAGAAATAATGTAGTTCACAAACCTCTCCCATTCTTCCAGTCTCGTGGGGGGCGTGAAGGCACCCCTATGACTGGTTATAGGAATAATGTATGTCACACACCTTCCCCATTTCTCAAGCCTCGTGGCGGGCGTGAGGGCACCCCTATAACTGGTTACAGGAATAACGTAGGTCACACGCCTTCCCCATTTCCCAAGCCTTGTGGGGGGCGTGAAGGCAGCCCTGTGACTGGTTATAGAAATTATGTAGGTCACACACCTTCCCCATTTCCCAAGCCTCGTGGGGGCGGGAAGGCACCCTTATGACTCGTTATAGGCATAATGTAGGTCACACACCTCCCCCATTTCCCAAGCCTGGTGAGAGCGTGAATGCACCCCTATGACTGGATATAGAAATAATGTAGGTCACAAACATTCCCCATTTCCCGAGTCTCGTGGGGGGCGTGAAGGCACCCCTTTGACTATTTATAGGAATAATGTAGGTCACACACCTTCCCCATTTCTCAAGCCTCGTGGGAGGAGGCGGAGAGGCACCACTATGACTGGTTGTAGAAATAATGGAGGCCACACACCTTTCCATTTCCCAAGACTCGTGGGAGGCAGGAAGGCACCCCTATGACTGGTTATAGGCTTAATGTAGGTCACACGCCTTCCCCATTCCCCAAGTCTCGTGGGGGTCTTGAATGCACCCCTTCGACTCGTTCTAGAAATAATGTAGGTCACAGACCTTCCCCATTTCCCAAGTCTCGGGGGGGCGTGAATGCATCCCTATGACTGGTTATAGAAATAATGTAGGTCACACACCTTCCCCATTTCCCAAGCCTCGTGGGGGGGGGGGGGGGGCTAAGCCCCCCCTACAACGCGTAATAAAAAAAATCGTGTTCCCCAACCTCCCCCAT
>WSXT02176868.1:0-21765 GCA_011762715.2 Neuroterus valhalla | reverse complement strand
ATAATCAAGTCCAAATTGATTCCTCTGCTTCTTTCTAGCTGTCTTTCAGCAAAGCATCAGTTTCTTAATGTGATAACCATGGTCCTAAAACATCAAAATTTGTTCAATCATCAAGTTCAAATGGAATCCCTTCTGCCCCTTTTCCACCCTCTATTCAACAATCACATCCAGATTGGGCTCCGAATTGAGTCAATCTTGAAGAAGATCAACCATGAAGTAGAAGTTTATTTGTCAGCTTCCTCTCAAACATCTCCTTTTCAGAACTTCACTTCTTCAGCAAATTCAATTTCAAGATATGATACTTGTTTGCTTCAAAACATCAAAATTGTGTCAATGAAGCCCAAATTGATTCCTCTGCATCTTTCCCACCCTTTATTCCTCAATAAAATCGTGATTAGGCTTGAACTTGGGTCAACCATGAAGTAGAAGTTTATTTGTCAGCTTCCTCTCAAACATCTCCTCTTCAGAACTTTAGTTCTTCAGCAAATTCAGTTTAAAGATATGATACTTGTTGCTTTGAAGCATCAAAATTGCTTCAATCATCAAGTCTTAATTGATTCCTCGGCTTCTTCAATAAGCATCCGTTTTTCAACAAGTTCAAATTCAAAAAATCTGCCCGCCGAGCAGGCACATCCTCATGCCGCAATTCGCTCGCAAGTTTGAGCGCGCCTAGGGCGCGCGTCACTCGAATCTCGCGCTTCGCGTTCGGCTTCATACGTGCTTGATTCAGTTTACAGTGCATGCAAAGCATATACAGAGTTGCAAATATTGCAAAACTGCTTAAAACCTCTACTTCCATGGAGATTATTGAATTTTTTTTCATTTTTGATGAAATTTTTTTTCATATTTAGTTTACTTAAGGCTCTACTGGTCTTAAGGAATACATTCTCATTACAATACTCGCCACTGATATTTACATCCCGCATAGTTTGGGTAGCAAATTTAATTCTCCATTGTTCAAAAAGCGTTATCACGATTAAAACGAAAAATATACACCTTCTTGAAAAGAATTCCATGTAAAACTTGTAGAACTTTTTAAGATGAACAATTTTTCTATTAATTTTTTCTGCCTGTCTCTCACTGTTTGACTTGAAGTAGAATTTTTTATTTTTGTAAGTGCGTTATCACGATTAAAACGAGAAATATTCGTCTCATCGAAAAATAGTCAACAGTAAATTTGTAAATTTTTTTAAGGAAAACAATTTCTGAAGTTTTCATTTTTTTCATACCTCGCATAGTTTTGCTCAAAAATGGAATTTTTCAATTTTGGTAACATTTTTCACGATAATCAACAAAAACTACGCATCTTATGAGAAAAATGTTATATATAAAATTCATAGGTCTTTTTAAAATAAATAATTTTGGTTCTCAACATTTTTTTGCACCTTGCATAGTTTACCCAAAAAATGAATCCTTTCATTTTTCATTCACTCCTTACCTACTATAGGAAACCGTACTTACAATTTTCGTATCTTGAAAGAAATTTTTAAAAAATTTTCAAAATGCCTCCCCCTCTTCCATTTCGATCCAAAATATCTGGTTAACGAACTCAACTTGTATTTTTGGTCCTTAAAAATGGGTGCCAAAGCGCGATCGAATATGATCATTCTTTCGATAGTTATCAAGTTCATGAATTATTTTTCATTATTTTTTGTGCGATCAAAATTGGAGTTCTTGATTTTTTGAGAAAATTTAAAAAGTTGTATTCACGATCTTGTAGGGCTCCCAAGAATAAACATTTTTTCTCTCTGACGTTCTTTTCAATCTTGCGTTATTTGGCTAAAAATTCTCATTTTCTTTTATGTTTTTGAATTTTGAAAATACCATAACTCAGAGAATTTTGTTTTTATCGCAAAAAATGATTGGGATAAAAACAATTTTCGATTCTTGAAATTAAAGCCCGAAAAAAGTCCAAAAAGCCCCCCCCCCCCTCTGATTTTCCATCCAAAATAGCTGTTTAACAAACTCTTCCTTCCTTTTCCGGTTTTAAAAAATCGTTTTTTCTGACTCAGGGGGTATCAAAACGTGGAGATTTAGTTAAATCCGCGAATGTCTCCGTACTTTCCTACATTTGCATACAGTGCTTTTGAAATTCGATAGCGAAATGTCCTCTATTATGTCAAGATTGATCTTGCAACCAGGTCAATCATGAAGTAGAAGTTTATTCGTCAGCTTCTTCTGAAACATCTCCTTTTTAGAACTCCAATTCTTCAGCAAATGCAATTCCAAGATGTGATATTCGTTGCTTCAGAACATCAACAATGCTTCAATCAGCGAGTCTAAATTGATTTCTCGGCTTCTTCTTCCCACGAAGCATCAGTTTTCTAAGAAATTCAATTTCAAACTCTAATGATTTTTGCTTCGGAACATTAGAATTTGGTCGAACAATAAATCGAAATTGATTCCTTTACCTCTCGCCCACCCTTCATTCCTCAACAACATCAAGATTGGGCTTCGAATTGGGTCAATCGTGAAGTAAAATGTTATTCGTCCGCTCCTTCTCAGGCATCTCGACTTCAGAACTTCAATTCTTCAGTAAAACAATTTTGAAGATATGATACTTGTTGCTTCATAACATCAAAATGCTTTAATAATTAAGTCCAAATTGATTCCACTGCTTCTTTCTAGTTGTCTTTCAGCAAAGCATCAGTTTCTTAATGTAATAACTACGGTCCGAAAACATCAAAATTGGTTCAATAATCAAGTTCAAATGGATTCCTTCTGCCCCTTTCCCACTCTCTATTCCACAATCACATCCAGATTGGGCTCGGAATTGAGTCAATCTTGAAGAAGTCTCTGCTTTTCCAACATCTTCCAGAACTTCAGTTCTCCATAATGGCGAAGAACTGAAACTATTTGGGACATAAGGTTCAAAACATTTTAATTTCGACAATATGATCATTGTTATTTAAAAACATCGAAACAGATTGTGAGTAAATCCTCTGCCCGTTTTTCATCCTCTATTCCTCAATAACATCAATATCGGGCATGAAATTGGGTCAACCATAAAGTAGAAGTTAATTCCTCTGCTCCTCTTCGAACATCTTCTTTCAGAACTCCAGAGTTCTAAGAAGCGGAATTTAAAATATGATGCTTATTGCTTTCAAACATCAAAATTGAGTAAATCGCCGATTGAAAAATTAATTCCTTCGCCTCATCTCTATTATCGTCCTCATACATAAAAACTGGGCCAATCATCAAGTCCAATATTATCCCTTCGCCTCTCTTACAATATCTTCCTTCAAATTATAAATATTAGGCGCTATTTTTCTACCAACATCAGGTTTGAAACGCTTTAATTTGTTAATCTCATAATCGTTGATTTAAAACCTAAAAAATGCTCCAAGCATCAAGTCTGAATTGATTCCTCTGCTTCTTTACTACTCTTCATTCCTCAAACACATCTTGATTGGGCTCGGAATTAGGTCAATCATGAATTAGAAGTTTATTCCTCCGCTCCTCTTCCAAGAACTTCTTTCATTTTTTGTGGCAGAAGATCAAATTCGGGTCAATAATCAAGGCCTGAATGATTCCTCTCCTTCCTTCAGACTGCCTTTTCCCAAAGCATTGGTTTCCTAACAAATTCAATTCCGAAATAGGATACGTTTTGCTCCAGAACATGAAAATTGAGTCAGTCATCAAGTTCACATTATTCCTCTTCTTCTTTTCGACTATTCTTCTACAAGCATCAGGTTCGAAACGTTTTAATTTCTCCAATAGGATAATTGTTGTTTCAAAACATCAAAATTGAGGCAGTCATCAACTCCAAATTGATTCCTCTTCCTCTTTACGACCCTCTATTCCTTAATAACATCAAGATTGGGCTTGAACTAGGGTCATCCATGAAGTAGAAGTTCAGTCGTCTGCTTCTTCTCAAACATCCCGTGTGGGAATTTTGTCATGGCGCTAGCTGGGCCCAAACTAGGAAGAACTTGGCCCAAAATTAGGGATCTAGATAGGACCAAACCACAAATGAAACGCCTTACCTGGTCAGAGCCTAACTTACTCACTGACTTGGCCCCAACTTGGTTTTATCTATTTTTCTAGCCTCAGCCACAGCTCGAAGAATATAAAAATTCAACGTTTCAAATGGAGTTTCCCGTCAACACATAATTATAATATATGAAAAATAAGGGCAACCCAAATATTCGCACATTATAGTGGGAGCTAATTTCAAACTTTAATAATATTTACTTTCGAACTTTAGGTGCACATTCTTAACTACATCTACTTCTGAAAATTTTTAAACAAATCATTCTTATTAACAATAAATTTAGAAGCAAAAAAAAGATTTGATTTTCTAATAAATATACGTCGAAGGAAATTGAGGTTATATTTGCTTGAACTGAATAACAAATCAAAAACGTATCATTTTTACTAATCCTAAATGAATATAGCAATCGTTATTTATTTATGCCCAATTGCTATGAAATAGAAGAAAATGAATAAACATACTTCAAACTTCGAAGCACTTTTCGAATGAAAAATGTTTCGAGAAACGGTTAAAGAAATGGTGACTTTGCCTCGAAAGCACTGCTGCAAAGTCTGGGACGTTAACTTCTTGAACTCGCTAATCCACTAGTGATGGACGAACATAATTTTTCCTACGGGAAATCTATTTCGCACTCCAAAACATCTACAAAAACATTCACTGTTCAAATTTGCACCTAAATAAACTTCTTGCGAAGCAAAACAGAATCACGCTAGCATTTATTTTCCACGAAATTCACTTGTTTCGTTTTAGCGAAGTTGCTGCATTGTCAAACAATATATCGATATCAAAAATCGATATTAGACTTCGGCGCGCAAATATAAATCTGCAGAAACTAAATAGAAGCAACGGAGTCAGACAAAGTTAACGTCTACAAAATTTAATTAATCTATAACATAAATAAAAAAAGGTGATCATGTCAGTTCTCGTAAACTTAATTAATATACAATTATTTACAAATATTCAAGTGTCAAAAATATTCTATTATTCAAATGCATGCTACACCATAAAAAAATTGATTAAATGAATTAGAAAATTTATATTTATATTGTCTTTGATGAACGATTGATATTACGAAGATTATTCATTCTACAGAAGAATTTTGTATTCAGCTCGTAAACGTTGTCTCATTAATATTATCAAGCAATCATAAGTTCCATTTCTCTTTTAAATTTTTTTTTATTATTTATCAGCATTTGGAACTCGAAAGTTCATTGCCTCTTTTAAATTTTACTTTAAGAAAATATAAAAATGATAGGAATCTCCAACTACTTATTTAAACTTTTTAGTTTCATTGCAAATTTACTTATTCCTTTTTATTACTGAAATAATTACGATTTATTTACTTACTTTCATTTTTGTTCTGGAATTTTGGAATGTACTTTTCACTTTCCGCATTTCGCATAGTTTAAATCACACTGAAATGATTAGTTTAGACCGTTAAGACGAAATCACAGAGATGCTTGTTGACATAACCTTAAAACAACCTATTCGTCATCTAATTGGGTTAAACAGGTTGAAGATTGAGCCTGACTAAAAACAGTGACACAGCCAAGTTGATGGCGCTGCAATCAAGAGCTTGAATCGAAGTTGGTTCGGACTAGAAATGAGGTATGAATCCTGGTTGTAGCCATAAAATAATTTTCCAAGTTTGGGACAAACTTGTAAGTAGGCAAAAATTTGGCAATTTCCACACGGGATCCACTCTTTAGAACTTTAGTTCTTCATCAAATTCAATTTCAAGATAGGATAATTGTTGCTTCATAACATTGAAGTTCGGTCAATCATCAACGGAAATTTGATTCCTGCCTCTCTTTCCTACCCTTCATTCCTGAAAATCTTCAAGCTTGGGCTTGGAATTTGTTCAGCCATGAAGTAGAAGTTTATTCATCTACTTCTTCTCAAACATCTCAACTTCAAAACTTCAGTTCTTCAGCAAATTCAATTTCAAGATATGATACTTGTTTGCTTCAAAGCATCAAAATTAGGTCAATCATCAAGTCCTTAATGATTCCCCTGCTTCTTTCCGACTATTTTTTTACAAAGCATGCCTTTTGTAACGAATTCAATTTTAAGGTATGATATTAGTCGTATATTGATTCTTCCTCTTCCTTCACATTATTTTTCTACAGAAATCAGGTTTGAAATATTTCAATTTCTCCAATGTGATAATTGTTGATTCAAAACATCAAAATTGAGAAATCATCAAGTCCAAATTGATTCCTCTGCTTCTCCTACAACATCTTCTTCCAGAACTTCAGTTCTTCGGCATGCCGGAAAAACTGGAACTATTTGAAACTGCATTTAAAATTCAATTTGAAGACCTGATACTTGTTGCTAAAAAACATTAAACATGGGTCAATCATCAAGTCCAAATTGATTCCTCTCCTTCTTTCCCACTCTTCATTCCTTAATAACATCAAGTTTGAGGTTGCGATTGAATCAATCATGAAGCAGAAGTCCATTCGTCCGCTTCTCTTCCAACATCTTCTTCCGGAACTTCAGTTTTAGAGCATACCAAGACCATGAACTAGAAGTTTATTTTTCCGCTTTTCTCAGAGATCTCCTTTTTAGAACTTCAATTCTTCAGCAAATTAAATTTGAAGATATGATACTTGTTGCTTCAGAACATCAAAATTGAGTCAATCATCAAGTCCAAATTTATTCCTCTGCTTCTCCTACAACATCTTCTTCCAGAACTTCAGTTCTTCGGCATGCCGGAAAAACTGAAACTATTTGAAACTGCATTAGAAAATTCAATTCGAAGACCTGATACTTGTTGCTAAAAAACATTAAACATGGGTCAATCATCAAGTCCAAATTGATTCCTCTCCTTCTTTCCCACTCTTCATTCCTTAATAACATCAAGTTTGAGGTTGCGATTGAATCAATCATGAAGCAGAAGTCCATTCGTCCGCTTCTCTTCCAACATCTTCTTCCGGAACTTCAGTTTTAGAGCATACCAAGACCATGAACTAGAAGTTTATTTTTCCGCTTTTCTCAGAGATCTCCTTTTTAGAACTTCAATTCTTCAGCAAATTAAATTTGAAGATATGATACTTGTTGCTTCAGAACATCAAAATTGAGTCAATCATCAAGTCCAAATTTATTCCTCTGCTTCTCCTACAACATCTTCTTCCAGAACTTCAGTTCTTCGGCATGCCGGAAAAACTGAAACTATTTGAAACTGCATTAGAAAATTCAATTCGAAGACCTGATACTTGTTGCATAAAAACATTAAAATTGGGTCAATCATCAAGTCCAAATTGATTCCTCTCCTTTTTCCCCACTCTTCATTCCTCGGTAACATTAAGTTTGAGCTTGCGATTGAATCAATCATGAAGTAGAAGTTCATTCGTCCGCTTCTCTCCGAACATCTTCTTCCGGAACTTCAGTTCTAGGGCATACCAAGACCATGAACTAGAAGTTTATTTTTCCGCTTCTTCTCAAAGATCTCCTTCTTAGAACTTCCATTCTTCAGCAAATTAAATTTGAAAATATGATACTTGTTGCTTCAGAACATCAAAATTGGGTCAATCATCATGTCGAAATTCCATTGGTCAACCATGAAGTATCATCTTTCAAACCTTTCGATTCTTAACATTTACAGTTCCCAAATACGATTTCCGTTGCTAAAGACGTTTGGAACATCAAATTTGGCTAAGGCAATTTCTTAAAACATCTTCCCTTAGCAGCTGTGTGCTGTACCTCGCCCTTTGAGTTGTATTTTGGATCCACCTGAAATATGTATTTTTTGTAAATTTCGTTTCTTGGTTGACAATTTAATAAAGATTTATTATTATTATTATTATTCAAGAACATCAAATAATAGTACAAAATTGGGTCCATCATCATGTCAGAAATCATTCATTAACCTCTTTTGACCATGTTACTCAAATAATTTCAGACTTTCCACATTTTCAATTCCAAAATGTTTACACTCAAAATTTTGCGATAACGAACATGTCAATCCTTTGATTTAAAAATCCCTTTTCTAGAATCCTTGTTGAAGGAAGTGGTATAGAATTTTGAATAAGAAATGACGTAACTGTTGTTTATCTTATTGTGATATTTTTCGAGATGGTTTAGGACTTGAGGCAATAAACCTGTTTTCGAAATGTCTCTGGTTCCAGTTATATGGTGCTTTTTAGCCATTTAGCGTTTTAGCGTCACCACTCGTTTCTCGGTATCAGTTCTCGTTTTTTCCATTTTATCCGTGCACGCCCCCGGGGTCGTTTTAGATAAACAAAAATTAACGTCGCAGCAAGGCGACACGGTCCAATCCGGTTCAGCATTCGACGCGGTACAGGTCGTGAAGAGCAACATGTATGATTCCTTCCAGAACCCATCCCGCTCGACCCTTCTTGGCCCAGCCTTGGCCCAGGTCAGCGATATTTTTCTTGTCTCTGGATTTCTAGAATACTGTAGATGCTAGCTTGGGGTTCGGTTGCATCCATTTCAACAGATAAATTTCCTTCTACGACATCACCACCTTTATTGTTTACAGTTTGGCACCACGGGGGACTTTTCCCTTTACATACATTACTTCTCGTCTCTTCCAATTTAGGAATATGTAACTTGTTGCTTTAAAAAATGGGAAAGAATATCTAAATAGGGCCCAAATTGGGACAGTCATCAGATCAAAATGCATTCTCTTCTCTACTATCTTCCTTTGAATTTCAAATTTTAATTTAGGACTCGAAATTATCAATCATGGAGTGGAATTGGATTCTTCCGACTCTTTTCTGTTATTACATTCTCATTATGATAAAAAGGTATTGGTTTAATGTGAAAATTGACTTTCGCGGAATTTCAATAGTATTTACGTCGTCGTTGTCGTCGTCTGTATACTCCATAACTTTTGAAAGACTAATCAGATTGGATTGCCCTTTGGCACACATTTTGAGGGACTAAACCGAGGGCCAAACAGAGAGTTCAAGTTCGTTAACTAGCTATTTTAGATGGAAAATGAAAGAGAGGGATCATTTTGAACATTTTTTTACATTCTCATTCTGAATGAGGAGGTATTGGTTTTATGCGAAAATTGTCATTCGCGGATTCAATGAAATCTCCACGTTTTGAGACCCCCTGAGTCAGAAAAAATGGTTTTTACGAAGGTGTTTATCTGTTTGTCTGTCTGTAGTCTGTAGTCTGTAATCTGTATACCTGATAACTTTCGAAAGAATTATCATATTGGATTGTGCCTTGGCACACTTTTCCAAACCCGGGAAAGAAAGGACGAGTTTGTTAACCAGCCATTTTGGATGGAAAATCAAAGAGGGGGAACATTTTGAACATTTTTTTGGACCTTTTTTTAAGAATCAAAAATTGTAAGCACAATTTCTTGTAGCACTTAAAAAGTAAAACAATTTATTATCATCTTTTTTTACGATAAAAACAAAATTGTCAGAGTTATGGCATTTTCAAAATTCAAAAATATAGAAGAAAATGAGAATTTTTAGTCAAGTAACGCAATATTGAAAAGAAAGTCAGAGAGAAGAAATGTTTCTTCTCGGGAGCCCTACAAGATGGTGAATACAACTTTTTGAATTATCTCAAAAAATCGAATATTCCATTTTTTATCGCACCAAAAACAATGGAAAATAATCTGTGAACTCGATAACTTCCGAAAGACTGATGATATTCGATCGTGCTTTTGCAAACATTTTGAGGTATCAAAAATACGAGTTGAATTCGATAACCACCTGTTTTGGATCAAAAATGAAAAAGGGGGAGCATTTTGAAAATTGTTCTTTACTCTTTTTTCCAAGGTTCAAAAATTTTAAGTACGGTTCCTTGTAGTATGTGAAAAGTAAAACAATTCGTCTTATGATTTTTTTTGATAAAAAAAAATTGTCAGAGTTGTGGCATTTTCAAAATTCAAAAATATAAACAACGATGAGAATTCTTAGCCAAACAACGCAAGGTTGAAAAGGAAGTGAAAGAGAAAAAATGTTTCTTTTTGGGAGCCCTACAAGATCGTGCATACAATCGCACAAAAAATAATGAAAAACAAGGTACGAGTTATATAAATTAATATTATATACATTTGATGCATGAGAGTTGGAGGTAAAATAGAAAAGTTAGCGTTTCGGACAGATGTTGATCGAGTGCGCAGCACGAGACACCCGATGAGAATGTATTCGTTAAAGCCGGAGAAGCTTTAACAAAATAGAATTCACAATCATCAAATACAGCAGCCAACATTCTACTTTTTATTTTTTGTTTTAATCGTGACAACGCTTTTTAAACGATGGAAAATTCAATTTGCAAGCCAAACTATGCAAGATGTGAATATCAGTGGCAAGTATTGCAATGAGAATTAATTTTTAAAAAATTTCTTCATAAATGAAGAAAATGTTCAATAATTTTCATAGAAGTAGAGGTTTTCAGCAGTTTTGCAATGTTTGCAACTCTGTGTGTGGCGCGCTCAAACTTGCGAGCGAAGCGAGCTGCGCGCGTAGCGCTCAACGAAAATGTGCCTGCGCAGCGGGCGGATTTAAAAAATTTTGTTTCCAAGGCTAAACAATTGTAAGTACAATTTCTTGTAGCACGTAACAAGTGAAACAATTTATCGCAATCAATTTTTTCGATAGAAACAAAATTATCAGTAATATGGTATTTTCAAAATTCAAAAATATAAAAGAAAATGAGAATTTTTAGTCAAATAACACAAGATCGAAAAAAAGTCAGAGAAAAAAATGCTTCATTTTGAAAGCCCTGCAGATCGTGAATACAACTTTTTTAATTTTCTGGAAAAATCGGAAATTCCCATTCTGATCGCACAAAAAATAGTGAGAGAAAAATCTGCCCGCCGCGCGGGCACATTCTCATCGCGCGCTGCGCGCGCAGCTCGTTTTGCTTGCAAGTTTCAGCACGCCTAGGGCGCGCGACTTTCGGATCTCGCGCTTCGCGATCGATGGTAATCTCACCTCGCGCTACGCGCTTGGCCTTTGTACCTTCCTACAGTTGTATATAGAGCTTGTGAAACACAAAAAAGAGATGTCGACTAATTTATGCTTCTCCGGCTTTAACGAATACATTCTTATTGCGTATTTCGTGCTGCGCACTCGATCAAAGTTTGTCCAAAGCTAGAAAGGGAGAAATAAAAAGATCAGTGGAATGCAGTTGAGGAGAACGTGGCAAGGTTGACAAAAGACAAAAGAGACTTAAAACTAGGACTAGAGGAGCAGAAGGAGGTAATAAGGAAGTAAGTGTAAAGCTCTGGAAAGTGTCAGGATTAAAAAATAAGGATAAAGGTTTCTGGGAGGACGAGAAAGACTATAGGGGAATAGAAAGTAAGGTACCGGAAGAATATGTTTGGAAAATGCAAGGAGCAAGAATGTGACATGAGAAGAATTCGAGGAAGAATTAAAGTCGGGGGCAAAAGAGTATAGCGGTTGTATGCGTTTACTGGAGAAGAGGGGAAGAGGAGGGATGGAAAGATATAAGGAGGTGGAAAGAAGAAAAAGGAGAGGGGCTGGTATCGATTGAGGGGTGACTTGAATGCGTGGACTGTAAATAAGGGAAGAGAAGCTTATGGTAGGAAATTAGGAATGGAAGTGGGTAATAAACATTCTAGAGGTGAGAAGGTAGAAGTAAAGGTGAGAGAGGTAAACATGGGGCACTCGGAAAGAGAAAAGTTGAAGGAATTCAGAGAAAAATGAAAAATGAGAATCTAATAGGTAGAGGAGAGGAAGAGGGTAGACGAGATAATAGAAAGAATGAGGGGGGTGATTGATAAGGTAAAAGAGGCTGTGAGACCAAAAGGAGAGGGGAACATAGAAAGAATAGGATGGTGGGATTGAGTGATCCCACTATCCTTCTTTAAAACTTTCAAATTAGTATCCAAATAAGGTCAATCATCAAGTCAATATTCATCGATATTCATCCCTTTAATCTCTTTTCTTCCTTCAAAACATCCCACTCCTCCCTCATCCCCTCCTCCAGTTCATCAAATAAATTTCCCTCATCGACAACGTGGCCTTTAAGGCTTACGCCTGACAGTTTAACACCACAGGGGACTTTTCTCTCCTCATATACCTTATTTCTTGACTCTGGGTCTCAAGCTGGGGTAATGGGACTTTGAACTTCAAAGTTCAAAGCTGTCCCTGAACAAGTTTTTCCTTTCTTGATAGTCCTTCGAATCCCGAAAACATCCTTCCCTAAAAGGCAACCGCATTAACTTCTATTCTTGAATCTCTAAAAAAGATAAATTTTGGGAACTTATTTTTTGCACTTAAAGGCAAGGCTAAGGAGTAACATTGAAAATTGTATAATTTGGGCCTTACGGGTTACGACTTTTCAGTTTGGGGTCCTATTTTTTGAATTTTTCCAGGGCCGGCTCCAATAGGCACAGTGGGGCAAAACTTAGAATTTGAGTTTCAAAGAGCCTATAGAGCTCAGAATTCTGAATCGGATTTAATGTTTTTTTTCTGAGAATATAACCCTTCGATTTGATTCCGCTTACGGGGGTCTAGGAAAATATAATTCCTAAAAAAGAGACCCCACTTTTTCACTACTTCGAGCGGAAGTAAAGTTGCTCAAGGTTATGATAAGCCGTCCGATTTAAATCCGCGTTCAGTTATGTCTCTGAAGTTCTATTGAGTCCTGTTTTTTTTCAAAATTGCAAGTTGATTTAGGTAAAATATGAACTATTAAATTTTATGGTAAAAAATAATCTTGATTAGTCGAAATTCTTCGGAAAGTTCAATCAAATTGTTGAAAATCCAATTTTTTGTTGTAGATTCATCTCTTTCATTGCAATTCAACTATTTTGATGGTAGTTCGTTTTTTTCCTTAGAAATCGTTATTCTTACTTAAAATTTCAGCTTTCGCGTTTGGTTGGATGAGATCTTTTTTTAGTTAAAAATTCAACAATTCGTCTTTTTGGGTTTAAAATTTATTCCACTGGTTGAAGATTTCACCATTTTGTTAGAACTTTGTTATTTCTGTAGAAGATGATATTTTTAACTTAACATTCAATTGTTTCCTCTTTGGTTATGAATTCATGATAGTTATTTAAAGTTTTCCAATAAAAAGATTCTTTGTAATAAAAAGGATTCCTTTCAACAAAAATTATGATTCATCAAGAAAATGGAAGAATTTTCGATAAAAGAGTTGAATTTCCCACCAAAAAAGATTGTTTAGTCAGGGAGGAAAAAATTTCAACCCAATTGTTGAATTTTTCAAATAACAAGATTTTTTGATCAGCAAGCCAAAGAAGATAAACTGAATTGTGGAATTTGAAATTCAAAAGTTCAAATCTTCAATTGAACAATCTAATTTTTTAAGTAGAAAAGGTACGAATATCTAACATGATTGTTGAATTTTCAGCTAAAAAATATGAAATATTCACGAAGAGCGAAATTTTTTTCATGAAACAATGGAATTTTTCATTTGAAAATATTGATCCTCGGAAATAGTATAATCCCAAACAAAAGAGGAGAATTCTTCAAAGACCTGTGGAATTTTAGACCAAAAATTATTTTTGGTCGAGACGGAAAAAAATTTAACGAAATGGTTGAATCATCGAGCTAAAAAACGCGAATTCCTAATAAAGGAATTTTAACCAAATTGGTTAATTCGCGAGCCAAAAACACGAATTTTTAATTTAAAAAAGTTTTTTTTCAACAAAAAAAGGAGCCCTTCGAACAGGATGGGGATTATTTTCAACATAGAAAAAGATTCTTTTTAACACAAAGAGGATGTTTGTCAATAAGAAAAAAAGGATTATTCTCAACAAAAATAGGATTTTTTAAAACAAAAAAAGAATTTTTTTCAACAACAGAGTTGAGTTTTCAACCCATAAAGATTGTTCAGTTGAATCACAAACAAAGTCTATGACAATTGTTGAATTTTCAAATGAACAAGTTTTTGAGGACAAGGAGTTAAAAAAGTTAAACTAAATTTTTGAATTATCAAGCCAAAAAAGACAAAATCCTAACAAATAAGCAGATTTCCAACCGAAACAGAAAGCTTTCCTACGAAATTGTCAAATTTTACTAATAAGACAGAATTCTACCAAAAGAGTGAAATACTTAAAAAAAAGATTTTCAGTTCAAGGAGGCATAAAATTTAACTAGATTGTTGATTTATCGAGCCAAAAGAGACGAATGTCTAACAAAAAAATTCTCTTCAACAAAAAGAGTATCATTTAAAAAAAAAACAGGATTCTGGTCAACAAGATGAGTATCATTTTTAACAAAAAGAGAATTCTTTTCAACGAAAAAAGGATTCTTTTTAACAAAAAAAGAATTATTTCCACAAAGAGAGGATTATTATCAACAAATGAGGGTTTTTTCAAAAACAGATTCGAAATCTATCTCAGTTGTTGAAATATCAATCCGAAAAAGACGAATTTCTCACAACAAAAAAAGTTCCTTTTCAATACGAAGAGGATCCTTTGGAACAATAATAGGGATTATCTTCAACAAAAAGAGAATTTTCTCTAAAAAAAGGGGATTTTTTTGACGAAAAAAGGATTATTTTCGACGAGAAGAGGATTATTCTCAACAAAAACTGTATTCTTCTCAATAAAAAGAGGATTATTATCGACAAAAATAGGATTCTTACGAGATTCTTATCAACAGAAAAAAGCTTCTTCTGAACAAAAAAAGGATTTTTTTCAAGAAAAGATTCGAACTCCATCTCAGTTGACGAAATATTATTCCGAAAAAGACGAATTTATAACAAAGAAAAGAGTTATTTTTCAACAAGGAGAGGATCCTTTTGAACAATGATGGTGATTATTTTCAACGAAAAGAGAATTTTCCTCAACAAAAAGAGGATTTTTTTTTACGAAAAAAGGATCATTTTCGACTAAAATAGGATTATTCTCAACAAAAGATGTTTTCTTCTCAACAGAAAGAGGATTCTTCCCAACAAAAAAAGGATTTTTCCCATCAAAAAGAGGATTTTTTTCAACGAAAAAAGGATTATTTTCGACAAAAAGAGCATTATTCTGAACGAAAAATTGATTTTTTTCAACAAAAGAGGATTATTATCAACAAAAATAGGATACTTCTCAACAGAAAAGGATTCTTTCTAACAAAATGAGGATTTTTTTTCAAAAACAGATTCGAACCTCGATTCGAACTCTATCTCAGTTGTCAAAATATCAATCCTCGTATCAGTCCGAAAGAGACTCGTATCAGTCCGAAAGAGACGAATTTCTACCAACAACAAAAGTTCTTTTTCAACAAGAAGAGGATCCTTTTGAACAATTATGGGGATCATTTTCAACAAAAAAAGGATTCTTTTCAAATAAAAAAGGATTTTTCTCATCAAAAAAAGGTTTCTTTCAAAGGAAAAAGGATTATTTTCAACAAAAAGAGGATTATTCTCAACAAAAAAATTTATTCTTTTCAAGAAAAAGAGGATTTTTTCGAGGATTTTATCCAACAAAGAGGAGATTCTTTTCAACAAAAAAGAGATTTTATTCAACGAAAGAGGATTATTTTCCACAAACAGAAGATTCTTCTCAACAAAAAGGAGATTTTTTTCAACAAAAACATTATTTTTTGCAAGAAAAACATCATTTTTCTCAACAAAAAAGAATTTGTTTCAACAAAAAGAGGATTTTTTCCAAAAACAGATTCGAACTTTTAATCAAATAAGATTGTTCAGTTAAACAGCAAACATATTATCTACCAATTGTTGAATCTTCAAATAAACAAGATTTCAGGGCACGGAGCTGAAAAAGTAAAACTAAATTTTTGGAATATTAGGGCAAAAAAGACGACTTCCTATCAAAACAATCGGATTGCAATCCGATTGTTTTTTTTCAATCCGCAAAAGGACGAATTTCTCACTTAAAAAAAAGTTCTTTTCCACGAAAAGCGGATTCTTCTCAACAAAAAAAGGGTTCTTCTTAAAACAAAGAGGATTTTCTTCAACAAAAAAAAGGATTATTCCTTACAAATATAGGATTCTTCCGAACAAAAGAGGATTTCTTTAACAACAGAGTTGAACTTCCAACTAAAAAATATCGTTCAGTCGAAGAAGGATCGAACTGCATCTCAGTAGTTGAAATATCAATTCGGAAATGACAAACTCCTAACAAAAAAAAAATTCTTTTCAACAAAAATAGGATTCTTTTCAACAAAAAGAGGATCATTCTCACCAAAAAAAGGAATCTTTCCACCAAAAAAAGGTATCTTCTCGTTTTTTTCCAACAGAGTCAAACCTTCAACCAAAAAGTTGGTTCAGTTGAACAGCAAACAAATTCTATGCCAATTGTTAAATTTTCAATAACAAAAGAAGTTATTTTTAACGAAAAAAAAATTCCTTTCAAAAAAATAGATGACTTTTACACAAAATAGAAAAATTTTCAATAATAAATGATTTTTCATTCAGTTTAGCCGAGCGTGCTTGAAAACAGTCTTAATTTGAATGTCGAAATCCGGCGAATTTAATTTTAGATTTGGTCGTATTGTGTAAATGTTGCACAGCTGCGGTCATTCTATTTTTTGCGCTTTCGTCTCTTTTCGTTTTGGAATTCGCTGGCATGTGTTGGAAAGGAAAGGAAAGAGAAATGCACTTTTGGCCGTCACATGTAGAAGGGCAAAGAGATTTTTGAAAAGAAGAAAAGTCTCGTCTTTCAGTGGTCCCAGAATCCCCAGATCGGTGTCAGACCCCATGCATGCGTTTCTGATGGATCAAGATGCGAAATTTGCCTTTTCGAGTTCTTCTCCCCCCTCTCCCCACCTCTTCCCTTCTCTTCTGACACAGGGTATGGTTTGAGAATTGGAGATGCCTGGGTTCTTCTGGTTCTGGTTGTGGTGAGTCGAGAGCTCAGTCGGCGGCCCTGGACCTTTCCCAGTTTCATTTTTCAAGGGTCTAAGGACCTGCTCTTTGGGCCCCTCCAGTCCCCGCCACGCCCCACCACTCTTTCGGACCAGGCGCTCTCCCCTCTTCCATCCAGGGCTATGCGAAATACCTCTTATTATTTTGGTTCGTTCCTCTCCAAAGCCCCCTCATGTGGCCGCTAGTCAGATCTCATTCCAGAAACTTTTTTATAATATTAAAACTTCATTCTTTCAACTAATTATTAAGAGAACCAATGAAACAATTTGGAAAATATAATGAAATATGAGACGTACATAAATATAATTGATATCCATTATTGAAAAGGGTGGTTTTGAACATATTTTTCATTTCAAAATACAATTCAACAAAGAAATTTCTACCAATTGAATTTCAAGCCACAAGAAATGTTCTTTTCAACAATAACAGGATTTTTTGCTGCAAAGAAGGATTATTTCCAACAAAAAAAGCATTATGCTCAACAAAAATGGAATTCTTGTCTTCGCAAGAGAAAGAGGTTTTTTCGCAACAAAAACAAAGCAACATGTTCAATAAAAATAGGATGCTTCTCAATAGAAAGAGGATTTTTGAGAGAATTTTTTTCAACAAAAAAAGTACTATTTTCAACAAAAATAGGATTCTCCAAAAAAAGAAGATTATTCTCAGCAAAAAGAGGATCTTTCTAAACAACAAAAGGTTTCAGTCTGAAATTGGAATATTTTGTGAAAAATTACCATTCTTGTTGAAAACAAGACTTCTTGACTTGAGAATTCCAAGGAAAATTCAACAAATTGTTCGAAATTTGTCTCCATAACTGAGACAACTTTTGTTCTGGAGAACAAAGAGAAAATTCTTTTCAACAAAAAAAGGATTCTTCTCAACAAAAAGAGGAGTTTTCTCAGTGGAGAAAGGATTATTTAAAAAAAATTGGATTCTTCTCAGCAAAAAGAGGCTTCTTCTCAACAAAAATAGGGTTACGCTCCAGAAAAAAAGGATTCTTCTCAACAAAAATAGGTTTAATGTCAACAAAAATAGAGTTAATCTCAACAAAAAGAGGAGCTTTCTCAATGGAGATAGGATCACTTTTAACAAAAATAGGAGTAATGATAAAAAGAGGTTAATATTCAACAAGAATAGGGTTATATTCAAGAAAAATAGGGTTATTTTCAACAAAAAGAGGTTTATTCTCAACAAGAATAGGGTGATATAAAAAAATAGGATTATTCTCAACAAAAAGAAAATTATTCTCAACAAAAAGAGGTTCATTCTCAACAAGAATAGGGTTATTTTCAACAAAAATAAGGTTATTCTAAACAAAAATAGAATTATCCTGAACAAAAAGACGTTTTTTCCCAACAAAAATAGGAATCTTTTCAACAAAAGAGGTTTATTCGTCGGTTTATTCTCAACAAAAATAGGGTTATTGTCATCGAAAATAGAATTATTCGCAACAAAAAGAGGAGCTTTTCGATGGAGAAAGGATTGTTTTCAACAAAAATAAGATTCTTCTCAACGAAAGGGGTTTATATTCAACAAAAGTAGGGTTATTTTCAACAAGAGGAGGTTTATTCTCAACAAGAATAGGGTGATTCTAAAAAAGTAGGATTATTCTCAACAAAAAGAGGTCATTCTCAACAAGAATGGGGTTATTCTCAACAAAAACAGGATTATTCTCAACAAAAATAGGAATCTTTTCAACAATGAGAGGTTTATTCGTCGGGTCATTCTCAACAAGAATAGGGTGATTCTAAAAAAATAAGATTATTTTCAACAAGAATGGGGTTATTCTCAACAAAAATAGGATCATTCTCAACAAAAAGAGGTTTATTCTCAACAAAAATCAGGTTATTCTAAACAAAAATAGAATTATCCTAAACAAAAAGACATTTATTCTCAACAAAAATAGGAATCATTTCAACAATAAGAGGTTCATTCCTCGGTTTATTCTCAACCAGAATAGGGCTATTCTCATTGAAAATAGGATTATTCTCCACAAAAAAAGTTTATTCTCAACAAGAAAGGTTTATTTTTACCAAGAATAGGATCATTCTCAACAAATGAGGTTTATTCTCAACAAAAAAGGGTTATTCTCAACGAAAAGGGTTATTCTCAACAAAAATAGGGTTATTTTTAACGAAAATAGGATTCTTCTCAACAGAAAGAGGTTTATTCTCAACAAAAATAGGATTGTTCTCAACAAAAAGAGATTCGAGGTGAAAATTCAACTGTTTAGTTAAGAATCTTCCTGTTCGGTTTGAAATTTGGCCAATTAGATTGAGAATTAATTTGTTTGAGTTGGAAATTTCACGATTTTTTGAATAATTCAACCAATAAATAAATAAATAATATAATAATAGTATAATAAATAAATACAGAAATACATATTTAACAATTTTGGGGGAAATTAGCCTTTCTGTCAGAAATTCATATTTTCGGTTTCTAAATCTAACTGTTTTGTAAGAAATCAATATTTTTGGTTTAAAATTTAATAATTGAATTCGAAAAAAATTATTTTGGTTGAAAACCCAACCTGGTTGGTTTGATAATTGGACAAATAGATTGACAATCAATTTGTTTTGGTTGGAGATTTCACGATTTTGATGTTGATTCCACCAAATTGAGGAAAATTTGCTTTTTTGTTAAAAAAAGGTTTTTTGTTGAAAATTTATGTTTTAGAGTTGAAAATTCAACAGTTTTGTAGAAAATCAATCTTTCCGATATAAAATTCAACCATTTAATTGGAAATAATTTCTTTCCTAAAATGTTATTTTTTGGGGTCTGGAATTCGACTGTTTTCATAAGAATCAGCCTGTTTGGTTCGAAACTTTGACAATTAGAATAAGAATTAGTTTGTTTCAGTTGAATATTTCAAGATTTTTTGGAGAATTAGTTTTTTAACTTTTCTATTAGAAATTCATATTTTCGGATCCTTATTCCAACTGTTTTGTAAGGAATCATTATTTTTGGTTTAAAATTTAACAATTCAATTGGAAAAAATTTTTTTTCCTTGAAAACATGACCATTTTTGTGAAAACTCAGGCTTATTTAAAAAAAAAGTGTTTTTGTTGTTATTTTATATTTTTTAGTTGTAAATTCAACTGTTTGTTTAATAATCCACCTGTTTGGTATGCTAATTGGATAATTCAATAAGAAATAATTTGTTTTGGTTGAAGATTTCACGATTTTGTTGGAAAATTCAGGCTAATTCTAAAAAAGTTAGGTTGTTTGTTGAAATGTAATATTTTTTGGTTTGTAATTCAACTGTTTTGAAAGAATCAATATGTTTGGTTTGAAACTTGGACAATTAGATTAGGAATTCATTTGTTTTAGTTGGAAATTTCACGATTCTTTGGTTAATTCAACCGATTTGAGGAAAATTAGATTTTTGGTTGAAAATAAACTTCCTTGTAGAAAATCCATATTTTCTGGGTTGAAATTAAACTGTTTTGTTGAGAACCAACCTGATTGGTTCGGAAATTGGACCCAAATTCATTAGGAATTAATCTGTTTTGGCTGAAGAGTTCACGATGTTGTTGAAAATTAAACCACTATCTGGAAAATTAGTTTTTTCGTTAGAAAATAAACTTCTTTCTTGAAAATTCATATTAATTCATATTCAAATTAATATTGAAAAAAATCTATTGAAATAATTCGATTTTTCGATTGTTCATAATTTGAAATAAATGGATAAGTCACATAAATATGATGAGAATATCTACGAATAATTATAAATTTTATGCTTTGAATTTAATAAAAACCTAATTAAAGGGGAAATGAATTAAAATTTTCAGAAAAATTTTCTGTAGAAATCTCATCTTCTTTATTCTGATGGAGGAGGGTTCTGAGCCATCAACAAATAAATAATTCTTCCTGATGCATTTCCATGTTTATTCTTATGCATTCGTTTTTATTAGTGTTGGATGAAGTAAGGGAGGAGTAAAAGTGTACATAATGCAGATTGGGGCTTAGAATAAATTTTGGTCTGATGATCGATTGTGCCAACTGACAATGACCAGAAAAAAAACATCCCGTCAAAACAGACCCGTCACTGCTCTTGAAATTCGCCTCGTAATCGAGGCACCAAGTGTCCTCGACTCTACTCGTGTTATATAGAAATTCGACGAGAGTTGAGTTCTCCTCAATGGTTCTATGCAAGCCCTTCTCTCGCAAGTGCTTTCGTAACCATTTTCTGTAAGTGCTGTTTATTAGTGGATAGGAGAGACGTCAAGGAAAAAATAAACAGACGAGCAAACGAAAGGAAAAGTTGACGATGACAGGGTCAGATCCAGAAGTGAAAGGAAACAAACTTGGAATTCAACATTTCTTCATCCTACCCCAACACTCATTCTCTTTCTCCAAAATTAAAAATTCATTTGTTAGATATGTTTTGGGAATGGACGAATTTTTTTGGGAATGAATATTTCCATTTGAAAAGCGCTCAATAGGAATGAAAACAGGGTGGCCGCTGGACCAGGAAACCGGGAAAACCGGGAATTTTTTGAGACCGGCAAAAACCGGGAAATGACCGGGAATTCGAATGGTAACCGGGAATTTCCGAAGATTTATATAAAACTCAATTTTTTGTTGGGAAAATTGGTTTTAATGGTATTATGACTATTCATTTGGAAATTCAATTGTTTCGCGAAAGATTCCTTTTTCTATTGAATAATCATATTCTCTTTTTTTTGTGTTTGAAAATTCAACTCTTTTGCTGATTCATCTTCTTCATTTGGAAATGCATGTATTTTGGCTTAGGAATTCATCTTTTTGGTAGAAAATTCAACTTCTTGATGGGAAGTTCATCTCTCCATTCGAGAATTAAACTTTTTTGTTGTAAATTCGTCATTAATGAGAAAATTCAGTTAATTTTTACATTCTCATTCTGAATGATAAGGTATTGGTTTTATGTGAAAATTGACTTTCGCGGATTTGATGAAATCTCCACGTTTTGAGACCCCCTGAGTCAG
>WSXT02176867.1:0-37983 GCA_011762715.2 Neuroterus valhalla | reverse complement strand
CGGAGAGTCGTGAGCCCGGTACCTCTAGAGTTCTTTAAGTTCTCCAAGTATTAAGTAGCTGTTGTTCTTGGTGGTTCAGAACCCACCTTAAACTGTAGGTCCCCCTCACCCCTGAGTTGGTGGCGAGGTGTGCAAAGGAATAGAGAGAAGGCTATGCCGAGACTCTCAAACCCGTAACAGGGAGAGAGTATAAACAAATATTCCGAATCATCTACAAAACAGTTGTATTTCCAATCCAAAAATGTGATTTTTTCAAAGAAAAAGGTAAGCTTTCACCGAATAGTTTAATTTAAAAAAAAAAAAAACATTCTTCGAACCTAATATTATTTCAATTCTCTGCCGAAATAGCTACATTTTCAACAAGAAAAAAATGGACTTTTTGACTGAATTTATAACGCGCAACTGAATTTCCCACCATGAAAGATAAAAGTTTTAACCAAATGGTGAAATTTTGGATTTTCTACTAACAAGTTTAATGTAATACAAAATAATGATTTTAGACGAGATTGTTGCATTTGAAGCAAAAAAGGTTAATTATCTACAAAAGAATGGGATTCCTTTCTTAAAAATATGATATTTCAACAAAAAATTTAGTTTTTACAAAATTGTGCAATTTCAAATAGTTTAAATTTTAACCTTACAGTTGATTTTTCTATCAAATAATTGATAAATTTCTACTAAAAATATATAAGTCTAACCAAAAAGTCAGTTTTCAATCATTTAGTGGAATTTTCAATCAAAATTATGAATCTTGAACTACAAAAAAGTGCATTTTTACAAAGCACTTCAAATTTCAACCGACTTATTCATTTTATAACCAAAAAATATGAATTCTCAAAGAAAAATGTAATAGTGAATATTGCAACAGAACAAGATTTAAATTGCAAATGAAAAACAGTTGAATTCAACCAAAAAAGATGCGTTTTCGATAAAATAGTGGAATTCTCAACCTTAAAAGATAAGTTTTCAACTAAACAGTTGCATTTTTAAATAAAAGAGATGGATTTTCAACCAGCAAAAATATCAACTTTTTACCAAAAAGACGGATTTCCAACGTGATACAGGAATTTTCAACAAAGTGGATAAATTTTTCACCGAAAAAAAGATAATTTTTCAACCAAAGAGATGGAGTTTCAACTAGAATGATGATCTTCCAACAAAAAAAATAGATTTTCAAAAAAAGAATTCAACGTTCAACCTAATAGTTTGATATTTAACCAAAAATGTGATTCCTCAACCAAGACGATTAATTTTCTACTGAAAAAGAATGAAAAACAAAATACATGAATCTTAAATGTTTGTTTACAAGAATAATAATGATATAATTATTATATTAATGGATAAATAATCCAATGAACGATGGGATTTGCTTCTTTATAGAGGAAATTTTGAAGTTGTCACAATTTCAAATATTTCGAAAATTTAGTTGACAAAACGTTCTTTAGTTGATAAATGTCTTATATAACGTTCTAAGTGCAAACATTTTTCAACTGAAGGTTCTGGAACAAAAATTTTTTTTCTAGGCCTCAAGAATTAAGAGCATTCTCCACTTGCATTTTAAATATTGTTATTAAATTATTTATTATTGTTATTATTATATATGTTATTATTGTTATAAAATTATTTGAAATATTAAACTCTAGGTACAGAACAAATTCACTTTTACTTCTACCGTCTGAAATTGAAGAGTTTTTAGTAGTTAAATTCAAAATTTCAATTAATTTTAAAAAGCTCAAAACTATATGATTTCTGATTAGAAGCTTCAACAATCAATTAATTGAAACTTGAAAATCAAACAGTTTCAAACTTCGTTCAAAATTGAAGCATCTTAAATTAAGATCTTGAAACAGTCATATAATAAGAAAAACTTGAAAATGAATTATGAAACATTTCCATGCAAGGGGAAGAACTTCCTTCTGCTTTAACTAAGAAAATAATTTGACAAGATGTAGAGTTGATGTATACTGATCAGTTATTAATTATTATATAAATCTTTATAGTTCAATATTGAGCGCTTCTTCTTTCAAATAAGAGACGTTAAATGTTTTTTATCATTTCAACTTTCGCCTCCGGAGAATAATTGAAGTGTGTCTAAAGTTTTTTTAATCTTTATCATTATTTAAAAAACTAATAATATCAATACATTTTTATACCCTCAAAAGTTCACCAAATTTAAAAATATTATTTCTCATTCAAAATTGAACATTTCAAAACTCAATTGGTAATTAACAGACATTTATTTGATGGCTGCTCTCTTTTGAGCGAAGAACTTAGCCATACTTCCAATTGTAGATCCGAAAGAATGATTAATTGCCACAGTCCGTTGAATCCAGCCTGGAAGCGCATTGACTTTATTCGAATATCGCTTGTCCAGCAAGACGACTGTAGAATAATCTCGACTATGACGAACTGCTCTTCCGATGCATTGATTCACAGCCTTCATGCAAGAATTCTCATAAAAAATATTTCCAGCCCCTTGTTTCTAGGAATTAAACAAAAAATTGTGAATTATTAAAATATAAATAAATGTCTTCTTGAGTAAAGGTAAATAAATCTAAGAATCGATTTTGGTAAACTTACCGCGTTTTCATTCAAATACTTTATTTTCTCCTGTAGTTCTGGCGATTTAATATTAGGATAAGGCATTCCCACAACCACGACGCATCTTCCCAAATCGTCAGAAAAATTAAGTCCCTCGCTCAATTTTCCACCTAGAAAGAATATTATCATAGCATTATTATCATGAATATTATCAAAACTACTAAACCAGCGATTCAGTAGATAAATTTAAGGGTAAGAGAATCTCATTCCGGAAAAAGGGGAGTCAAAAAAGGGGATATCATACGGATGTGTCTTGAATATTCCACAATAATGACCCTGATAGTCCTAGCAAATAGCAAATGTCCTAGTAATTTTGGTGTTTTGAACATCTTTTTAAATAGCTTTGGACAGTTAGTTGAACACTTCAGCCCTTCCTACTGATGAACATTCAGGAAGATCAATTATTAAAAAATCAATACAAATAGAATTTGAGAATGCTTCTTCTTGACTGGAGAATATTTCTTGGCTGAAAATTCAACTCTTTCGTCAATGATTCAACTATTTTAAAAAACAATTAGCTATTTAGTTGAAAATGTTTTTTTTCTTTGAATATTCAACCATTTCTTAGAAAACTCGTCTTTTTGGGTTTAAAATTTAAAAATGTCACTTACAGAAAAAAACTACACAGAAATAACTACTGGCTGCGTGTGATTTTTTATTTTAAATTGAAAACCTTCGTTATCGTAATATCAATTATTCTCCGTTAAGATTTCATCTTGTTCAATGGTTCAATAGTTTTTCTTGAAAATTCATCCTTTATAAATAAGAATTCAACTTTTCAGTTGCAAATTTGTCTCTTCAAGTTACAATGCAACTTCTTGAATGGGAAATTCAATTACCTAGTTACAAATTTGTGTTTCAAGTGTTAAAATTGATTTTTATTCGTTGAAAATACATTTTTTTGGTTAAAAAATCATGTTTCTCATAACAGATCCAAATAAATTGTTTAAAATTTAATTATTTTGTTTAAAAATACCAGTTTTGTTAAAAATCCAGCAATTTTCTCAAAAAGTCATCCTTTTGGTTGAAAATTCAACTGTTTTGTGGAATATTTGTCTTTTTGGGTAAGAATCAAACTATTCGAGTGGAAAATATAATTACTATTTTCAAAATTCGTGTTTAAGTTTTAAAAATTGAATTTTTACGGTTAAGAATGCAATATTTTAGTGAAAATGCATCTCTCTGGTTAACAATTTAATTATTTGGTTTGGAATTGAATTATATTGTTGAAAACCGCACCTTCTTGTTGAAAATGCAACAATTTTGTTGAAAGGTCGTCATTCTTGTTTGCAAATCAATCTGTTTCTTCAAATTTTGTCTTCTTGAGTTAAACAATTAAATCACTCAAGTGGAAAATTCAATTGCTTGCTTGGAAATTCGTGTTTTATATTTGAGAATTAGTCTTCATTTTTTGAAGAAACAACTGTTTAGGAGAAAAATGTTCTTTTCGGTTACAAATTTAATTATTCGGTCGAAAATGTAATAACTTATTCAAAATTTCACGATTGTGTTGAAAATCCAACAATTTGGTTAAAAATTCATCCTTTTCGGCTGAAAATTGAAGTGCTTTTTTGCAAATTTGTTTGTTTTTTTTTTTGTTTAAAATTTAACTATGCGAGTAGAAAATCTATTTACTGGCTGAAAATTCGTGTTTCAGTTTTGAAAGTTTATTTTTATTTGTTAAAAAATGCAACTGTTTGGTTCGCCGTTCGAGTGGGAAATTTTATTACTTAGTTGAAAATTCGTTATCCAGACTTGATCATTCATTTTTATTCAGTAAAAATTTTAACTGTTCGTTGAAAAAATCATCTTTTTTGGTTACAATTTCATTGTTCGCTTACAAATTTTTTTTGTTATGTTTTAAGATTAAATATTTAGTTGAAAATCCATCTATTTTGTTTATAAGAAAGAGAAGGACATTAGAGCATTTCAGATTGAATTTATTATTGTACCCTATCGTAATTAGGAGAACTTTTTCTCCTATTTTCCTTGACTATCGCCTTATTTCCCCAGCTTCACAACATTTCCTCATGAGCAAAATCCAAAAATAGAATATTGGAAATTGGTATCATTAAAAAGATTCTGTTGCGAAGCGTCTTACTTCCTGATGTCTTGAATGTATCTGATTCTTGAAAAATGAATCTAAACTTTGCAGAAAAAAGGAAAATGGGTCGAAATTCGCAAATTGAAGTGTTTTCAGGGATTTTCTGACTTTGAGGATAAATATAGAGGAAAAGAGGAAAAAAGGGGATCAGGTAAAAAAAGGAACACTGAGATCCCTTAAGTCTTTTTAAGAAGTCTTACCGACAACACTGAACAATAATGAACCATTCTGTGGCTTCGGAGGATTTTTCACGACCTGTGCATATTTTTCTAGTACTTGGTTTACTTGGGAAGCTAATTTTGGTTCCCGAAAAACACATTTTTTGGTGCGAAGCTTTGCCAAAACTCCGGAGGATTCTAAATATTTGTAGAGTATTTCTTCGTAGCTGTATGATGGCAAAAATACGACTATCCCAGCTGGTACAATATTGCATATATTTTGTAAGGCCCGACCCAATTCACACATCTGAAATAAGAATTCATTTTATTGGAGAATACTCTTTTCACTAACAACGGAACCTTCAGGTCACTTAATTTTTGTTTTGGTCGATACTCACCTCAGTGATAGACACCTACTAGAGGTTTTCTGGAAAAAATCAGGAAGGCGCAATTTTTGACCATTTTCGAGCAAAATTCAATTGAAAAGTTGCGAACAGATGGTCGTTGAGCTAGCGTAAATGTATTTGCAAGCACCTAGTAGCTCACCTGGTAAAGCATTCAGCTGATAGTCGCAAGGTTGCACGAATATTATTCCCGTGTTTTATTTTTGGTATTCTGTATTTAACATTTTCATTCCGTGCAATTTTCATTTGAAACACTCATTTCCTAATTAAAATTAAAAATACAAATACTACAAATTATTAAATAATTCATAATTCAAAATAAAATACACAACTTTCCAAACGAGAGATAATAAAGAGTTAAAATAGAGTTTTTATTTGAAAAATGATTGAACAATCATTAAAAATTTGAATTTTATTGAAAATTATTAGGAAATAAATAAATAAACAGTTTTGCAATAAAAAAAGTTCAGGCAGCGGGAATCGAGCATGCAACCTTGCGACTATCAGCAAAGCGCTTTACCAGCTTATCTACCAAGTGCTTGCAAACATTTTTACGCTAGCTCAATGACAATCCACTCGCAACTCTTCAAATGCATTTTTCTCTAGAATGGTCCAAAATTGCGCCTTCATGATTTTTCTCAGAAAAACTCCAGTAAGTGTCTATCACTGAGGAGAGTATCGACAAAAACAAAAATTAGGTGACCTGAAGATCCCCTTGTAAGACACCGATCGCAGAAATTGTGTATCTCTGAATATCTTCAAATTACCATCTTCTCATTTCCCCTGTTTTGGAAATTGAATTCAAACTCGATTCCAGTAGGACCTCTCGTAACGATACTCGTCATAATATTTTCTTTAGGAATCACGTGATCACACGAAAAGGTGATGATTCTTTCTGGATCAGCGCCAGCTCCAATAAACAATTGTTCCTTAAATTCTGACATTGGTTCCATCGTACCTCCTGCCAAAATCACTGCCCGTGCTTGTTGTACTGCAAATGAATACATCTCAATATCTTCTAATTTTCATTTACATTTGACATTTTTTTTCAAATATTAGTTAATAGAATATACCAATATCATGGAAGTGAGAAGCAGGATTAAGCAGGAGAAATTTTAAAGTTCCCTGCCCAATTGTCGTTCCAGGAATAACGAAAATTCTCCCATCATCGCTTTTGGAAAGTAAGCATTCGAGAAAACCATGAACAATTATCAATGGACTGTTGCTCTGCTCTTCGCCGTTCTTTTCATTCACTTTACCATCAATTTCTTCTACATTCTTATCTTGTAAACTGCTTAAAAAAGCCTTTACTCCAGTCGGTTTCTTAGAAACTACATGTACAGTCACTCCATTCTCGTACTTTTCTACGTAGCCTCTCAATTTATGAATGAGTTTTGAACTCTTCATGAAGCTCAGCAAGTGGAAAATATTGACTGTATCGAGTTCTGCCATAGCCTCGAAATCCCTGATTTTGTAAAGTTTAGGAGTCGCTTCTTTACTTGAATTATCATCAGGCTGAGATTTTATTGTTCCACCCAGAGTCTTCAAAAGTTTCTTCAGACAGAAACTTAGCTGATTTAGGTACATAACGTTCTTTGCGGAGAAAAGAGTCTGAAATCTGCAAAGAGAATTAATCACAAATATTAAATCTTCTAGACCTTACTTACAAATCTTTTTTTGGTGGAATTCCTATAAGCGCACTGTGATTTTGAATTGGGTTGAAATTTCGACAGAGAAAGACGAATATACCAAAATAGTTGAATTTCCAAGAAAATACTTCAGTTTTCCACCGAAAATATCTAAAAGTTCGAGCGCACAAGACGATTTTTTTCCAAACATCTCATTTTCAACCAAGAATTACTTTTCTACCATAAAAGACAAATTGTCAATTCAGAAGGTAGAACTTTTTAAACAGCAGTTGGATTTTCTACCAGAAAATATGCTATCCAACAGTAGCTTGCTTTTCAACAAAAAAACCTGCATTTTTAACTTACGAATATATATTTTCAACCAAGTAGATTAATTTTCTACCACGAGAGGATTTTTAACCATGGAAGGTAATTTTAAATGAAGAAAGATGAGTTTTCAACCAGAAAGTCCAATTTTTTACTAAGGAATATTTTCCAACCAAGAATAAAATCGTTGAATTTTCAGTTTGGAAAATTAATGGATGAATTTTCTACCAAATTGTTGGAATTTAAACCCAAAACATCAGTTTTCTATCAAGAAGATAATTTTGTACCAGAATTGACGCATTTACGATAATATATGTAACTTCTCCATAAAAACATAAGTTCTTGAGTTACAAATACGAATTTTCAACGAAAAAGTTTATTTTGAACCAAGAAAGATGACTTGCCAACCAAAAAAATATCCAAAAACTAAAATTCCCAACAAAATAATTGAATTTTTTACCTACACAGAAGAATTTTCATCAAAATGATTTCCGAAATAAATTGTTAAATTTAAACCAAACAATTCCTTTTTTCACGGGAAAAATATATTTTTCGACAGAATTGTTGAGTTTTTGAGCCAAAAAGAGGAATCTTGTACAAAAAAGTTGAATCTCCATGAAAAATAATTTTCAACGGAAAACGTATAATATTTGTCATTACAGCAAAAATATAATTTTATTTGATACCGAAACGCTTGAAGTCAACCAAAAGAATGAGTTTTGAACAAAATAGTTGAATTTTGAACCAAAGAGATGAAGTTTCAAATAGAATTATGAATCTTGAACATAAGGAAAAGAGACTTCATTAATTTACATCCCAGTTCAATTTCCGAAAAAAAATGAACTGCAAGTCAAAATTAAACATATTTTTAACACAATTGTCAATTTTGTAACAGAAGAAATTAATTTTATGACGGAGAAATCCATGTTTTCAAAATTGTTCACTTTCAACCAAGTAGTTGAATTTGATCTCCAACAAAGATGGGTTTCGAAGAGAATATCGCATTTTCGAAAAAAAAATCCAATCTTGAACCAAACAGTAGAACTCTTAACCAATTGAGATGGGTAGCATATTTGAGTAACATATTTATATTTGTCGAAAAACGCAAACATTTATTTTTATCAATGACGTTCATTCTAAACATCCTTTAACGCAACAGATCAAACTTTGCAAAATAAACCAATTTTGGAAAGAAAAATCTAATTTTCAACAAAAAAATATCATGTTATTCTCAAAAATTTGAACAGTTAAACTTACAATCATGAAAAATAGGAGGATATAAAAAAGGATATAAAGACTGCAATATGAAAGTGATTTCAAAAGTAGAAAACACGCTCGTCTGAGATGAAACTTCAGCAAGGACAGAACAATGCAAACTTCACGCTACTGTGCTACATATTTTTAGTTGTTTTAACTACACGACAGACCTGCGAATAATCATTCCCTCTGAATTTCTTATTCGTTCACTTGTAAGTTTCACTTCCAAATCGCGCGGCTGACATAAATAAAACACGTGTTGGAAAAGGCATGCAAGTTGGAAGTGAAACCAGTAGGTGGAATTTAGAGAAAAGGAGAGAAAGGGGTTAATCGCAGGGCAGTCGTGTAACTGAAAAAAGTAAAATCATTCAGCACAATAGTGTGGAGTTTGCATCGTTTCGTCGTTACTGAAGTTTCACTTCAGACGTGCGTGGTTTCCACAAGCACATTATTTCTCAATGATTTTTTTAGGATATTAACCTTTGCTGATATTGAGAAAGTTGATTAAAACAATGCAAGATATTTCTCCCAGTTATAGTAATGCTGTGCATTCTCTCAATCGCTTCCAGAAGATTGTGCGCTTCGTCAATTATTAAAATATTATTTTTCAAATTAATTCCAGAACTTTCTCTGGTACTTTTGTGCAACACAGAATTGTAGGGAACTAAAATAACTTGTCCATCTTCTACAGACTTTCTAGAAGCATAATAAGAACAAGTATGTAATTCTTGGCCCTTTTGAGCAATTTCTTCAACGTCTTGAATACTTGTCAAAATTTCTGCCAAGAGAAGATCCTGGTCACCAGGTTTGAACGGACATCCACTTGTAGTTTTCTGTTTTTTGACAGCCTTCTCTTTTTTAACGGTGTTTTTCTTCCGTTGGAGTTGCAGGCATTGATCGTTAATCATATTTACGTTTTTAAGCCTGTTCACAGATTTGTTTACACAGTAGTTCTGCCTGTTAGAAAGAGAAAGTAATTTTTAATTTTGAAAATGTTGAATTAAAAGAATAAACGATAAGTATTTGGATTTTTGGTGTACATTAGATTGCGAGATTGCATGGGATCACAAAAGATTGCAATTTATTATAGAAAATAATTAAATAGAAAAAGATTTTAGGATAATGAGAATCGAGATAAATTATACGAAAAAATTGGAGAAATTTTTGTGAAGAATAGAAAAACGGCAGAGGAAAGATTTATTCTAGATTTAGGAGTACACAAAAAAGTGATTCTGCACAAACAAAGTTTATACAGCAAAAATATTTGAATTCCCTTGCTTAAACTTTCATGAAATCCGTAAAAAACTTGTAAGTCTTTCCAAATTCCTTGACATCTTTGACAATATTTTCAAATACATCAATGTCTAGAATCTGTTAAAATTCGTAGAAATCCTCTAGAATCTTCAAACCTTCTCGATCTTTTGGATTCTTAAGGAATCCCTTGAAATTTTTGACAATTTCTTTAAACCTTTAAAATACTTGAGTGTACTATGAAAAATCCTTTAAATCTTGTGCAATTCTTTTGAATTAGCTGAATTATAAGTAGATCCTACCTAATTCTTTGACATTCCTTGACATTTTTTTAATCACTTGAAATTCTTTGCAATGTTTTCAAAAAGCTTAAAATCTTCAAAATCTTTTCAAACTTTTGTCATTCCTTTATATACTTGAAAGCACTCAACACCAACGAAAGCTTTTGAAATCAGATTCCCTTTGAATCTATGAAAATCGTGAAAATACATTAAAATTATTAGGCATAATTTAAAAACCATTGAGTACAAATAAAATGTAACCTATTCAATACAGTTTTCTGCAGATAAAAAGATTTAATCAATAGGAATCCATGAATATGCAATAAAATCATGGAATTTCTCTATATCTCTTGATATATTGGAAATTCTTTTAAATACAATCCAGCTCATTCCCTTAGGTTCCCTATAAATACGTTAAATTCCCCTGAAATCTCTTAAGATTAAATCAATTTTAGAATGTAGAAATAATTTAGAATCCCTTGAATACAAATCAATATAAACTTTTCCACAGAAGTTTTCTAGAAAAAGAAAACATTCGAATCCCTAGAAATCCTTGAAAATGCAATAGAATCATTCAAATCTTGTAAAATTCCTCAAAATACCTTACAATCGGCTGAAACATTTGCTATAAAAACAGTAGGGTTTCTTCAAAATTTAATTCTCTACAATAATTTTTTTCTAGTAATAGTTCTGCAAGAATCTCTTGAAACTTTTTGGAAATACTACAAGAATAATAAATTAAGATGAATTCCTTGAAATTTGTGTAATGTTTTAGAATTCTTTAAAATCTTCCAAAATAAGTTAAAATCTCCTAAATCATTCGATTTTTCTTTAATCCCTTTAGATCTCTTGACATTTTGAAAATCCTTTGAAACACAATTCAATTCCTATTTTAGTAGAAATCATTTGAAATCCCTTGAATACAAATTAAATTGAACTTATTCGATAGAGTTTTAAAAAAAGTTGGATCCCTAGAAATCCTTGAAAATTCAATAAAATTCTTTTAAAGCTTGTGAAATTCCTTACATCAATTCTCGACATCTATTGGAACCTTTGCTACGAAAATGGTAGGAATCCCTTTAAGTTTTATTTTCTACAATAATTATTCTTCTCTAGTGATTCTTTCGAATTGCTTGAAATTTGTTTGATGTTATGAAAATCTTCGGAGTCTTTCAAAATAACTAAAAATCTTTAAAATCATTTGCGATTCGTTCAATTCTTTTATGTACCTCGGATCTGTTGAAAATCCTAGAAAACCTTCAAATTCAGTTAATACCCTTAAGTTCTCTAGAAATTTGTACAAATCCCTTTAAATCTTCAAAAATCGTAACAAAACAATTAGAATAAGAATAAATCAAGCGAAATCCCTTGTATATAAAACAAATCAAACTTATTCGATAGAGTTTTCAACAAAAACAAAAATTTGAATCGCTAGAAATCCTTGAATATGCAATAAAATCATTTAAATCTTGTAGAACAGAAAAAAACAGTAGGATTCCCTTGAAGTGTAATTCTCTACAATAATTGTTATCTAGTAATAGTTATCTAGAAATCTCCTAAAAATATGGAAATGCTGCAGAATGCTTTAAAATTCTTTAGAATTTGTTTAATGTTATGAAATTCTTCGGAATCTTTCGAAATAACCTAAAATCTTCAAAATCATTCGAAATTTTGCTTATATTCCTTTATATCTCTCGACATTCTGAAAATCCTCTAAAATAAAATTGTAATCCCTGGAATATAAAAGTTCTCTCAAGATTGCATAAGATTGCACGAGATTACGTATGATTTCAGGAAGAGTGTACACCAGATTAAATTAAATGAAAGATTTATATAGACTTTAAGAGCGACTAAATTTTACCTCGAAGCAAGAGGCACAACCGAAACGCTTTCAGAATAAGGACTCCCTTTCAATTCTCCAACAAATTGCGAGAGTTGAGAATGAGTTCTTGAACAGAAGAATATTTTACAATTTTTATGCGATTCCAGAGATTCATCTTCATTATCTTCTTCAGATTCTGAATCTGCATCCTTCAACAAAAGATCGGTATCGTCAAAATCATCCTTTGGATCCCCTTCAACAATTTCAAGATTTTCTTTTCCCGAAGCCTCAGGAACTTTGGGTTTAATATAACGTTTCTTATTGTTCCTTTCTTGTTTCTGTTCTTGCTTTAAACGTTCTTTCAATTTATTTTTCTTCTCATCGTACCTTGTGATTGCATCTAATTTTGCTTGTAAGACTCGCTTTTTATTAGTTAATTCTAATTGCTGAGTCTGAAGTGTAAACCAGTCGTCTGAAGATTGTTTAGCGAGTTCCTCAATCTGTTTATTCATTTCGTTTATTTCCAAATTCAGGACTTTCTTTTCATTCAGGTCGTGATCTAGGAGCCATTTTAATGCACCACAAATTATAGAGAGCGATTTTCCAGTACCTGTGGGACTTTCAAAGATTCCCAAATTACTATTTTCAAGGCATTCGTACAGTTTTTTCATGAACTGGTTTTGAATTGGATATGGAGGAAAAGGAAATGGAAAGTCTTCTGGTATTTCCATTTCGAAGCAAATAAATTTTTTAGTCCTAAAATAAGAAAAGAAGGAATAATAAGAACATATTCAAAAAATGGAAATTTCATACCAATCTTTGTAAACTATTACAGTCATCGCAGTACCTATTGATATAAAAGAAGGTGAATGGGTTTTTTTAATGAGAAAAAAGGCGAGATAAAAATTTTTGTATGAATCAAATAAACATGCAAGAAGTTTCCTATTTCTCATGTTAAATCATAAGGAATCATAGAGTACGGGTAATATTAGTGGCTATTTAGGACTTAGAAATAATCTAAACATATTTTCCGGATTAAAAAAGAATGTTCCTGGCCAGTCATTCCAATTTTGAAATTCAAGCTCTTAAAACTGAATTTATAACTTGAAGTATCCATTTAAATAAGAGTAACTAAATTTACAAATCTAATGCAAAACAATTCTGAGCATTTAAATTCATTTACAGCGTTTAGAATTGAATATGAAAAATAAATAACTCTCGAAATAAAAAATATGAAAATTGTACGTATAATTCAAAAGTTGAGGCCATCAAATTGGGACAGTTTCTATCCTAAGGTCCTTGAAAAAAAGAATTCATATTGAATATTGGACTTTAGAAAACTAAGAAGTGTTCAATTGTTATGACACTGAATATGAAATACTCATTTATAAATAACTTTAGAGCTCTTATTTAGAAATTGTACTCATTCCTATTTTTCTTATCTAAAACTAATATATTTTTTGCGTTTACAATTTGATTATTAAACCTATTAAGACTTTCAGTTGAGAATTCTACAATTTTCAACAATTAAATTTCTAGCGAGACGGTTTTCAACGCAAACATTTTCGATTTTTAAATCTCTAATTGTTTGTAATCAAACGCTTTATATTTGACATTGTTCCTATTACTGTTGAATATAATTTTGTTTTATCATTTTGAAGGATTAAATGATTAATTTTATTATAGTACTTGCTACTATAGTTTAAAATTTTGCAATTTATAAGTTATCCAAGTCAAATTATGACATTTTTAGCATCTTCAGTTTAGAATTATTCAACTGCAAATGATTTCGAATGAAAATTCTACAATAACGACCAAATGCACATTTCTCCAATTTCAAAAGCTCCTAATTTGGATTAGCTCAATATTACCTATTTCGATGTGGAATTTTGCGATTTTTATCGTCTACAAATTATAGTTTTCAAAATATTAAAAGGCTTCAATTCCTAATTCTGCAACTTCAAACCATTCCCATTGAAAAACCATGCTTGGAACGTAAAATTCCTGAATTTTTAGGCTTTTCAACTGAAACTATCCAAATTTTAATACTTTATCTTGATATAACATATTCCGCATTTTCAAACTAAAAATATTGAATTGGGAATCCTTTAAATTTGAACCATGTTCCGAATGGGAGGCGAACAACTGAAAAAAAGCAAAAAATTTAAAAAGCGTTTCGCTATTTAGTTTGAAAATATACATTCGAAATCGTATATTTTTGATTTATTAACGTTCTCAATTCTACAGTTAAAAAATACAAGCTTAAACAAATTAAAATTTCACAGCTCACTCGGATTTAATCCAAAGCATTGTAAATTGCAATTTTGGATAAAATTTCAGTTTTTTAATTAGAAAAAAAAGTGAAAAGGTCATAAATATCCGGAACAGTTATCTCAAATTATGACAGATTCAAAATTATAAAGCCTCCAAATATCGACATTTTTGAAATAGAACAAAGAAGATAAATAATATTTCGAACATAAACCATAACCTATACAGACATAAAGTTCTTAATTCTGATGTGAACACTAAATATGACCCCAATAATTAATTATCAATAAAAAGAATTAATAGCCGACTCTTAAAAACAAGTGCAAAAATAAATCAATTGTTTATGTACCTGCACAGAAAGTACTCTTAATGTCATGTGTCATGTGTTTTTGACGTTTTCGAAGTGAACTTCTCCCGCCAAAAAAAAAAATTCGGCTTCATAAAAATTTAACACATACATTCACGTACACTTTATTTTTGCACATTAACCAGAACTTCCTGTTACCACTAGCCACAACATTTACATTTCAATTCTCTATTATTTACAAAATATTCACATGCCACACGTCAAAGGTGTCAAAGTATTTATTCTCCTTCCGCCATATTGATTTCCTAACCTTAAATTTTAAACATACATTAACCTGCCGATTTCTTCCTTCTTAGTATATTTACTGTCTCATGCATCTCTAAATTGATCCTCCAGAGAATAAATCCTTTCATTAAAGTATTATAAATAATAATGAGCCTACAGTTTTTCATTGAGGAGACAAATTTCAAATGTTATTCCAATTTACCACTCTTTCGAATCTGACAACAGCGCTGTCTTTGTTTTCAGAAATATAGCAGTAGCGTACTTATCAGAAATATTAAATCAACAAATATTAATTAATATATTTTTCTGAAAGGGAGATCAACAGCGAATATAATTCTGTATATCAGATAAATTTAAAAACTTTGTAGAATAAGGTTAGAAATAATACATTGCATTTACAGCTTTCCAGGACATTTTCGGAGATTCTTTCCTATAAAAGATGCCATCTACGCTCCTGTTTTGTCGTACTTTGTTCGTCAGAATTTGTGTTTTAACACGCTTGACCCTATTAGTGTGTGTATGTGAGTCAATGTGCACTGTGCAGCGTCTCTTCAATGTTAAAACGTCAGTCTTTTTGATATTTTTCTTGGCTGCACATTGTTTTAATTAACCTATATTCGCGAGTGACAGATTAATCATGATTCGCGTATCAAGTATTCTCGCCTCAGCTTCGAAAAATCTCAACAAAGTTTTATTCGACGGATCTACAAGGCAAGTCGTAGAATAATATTATATTCTGTACTTTGAACATTCCGTAGAAACTTGTTGCATCCTCGACAAACGGTACTTTGCACCAAACTTTTTGCTTCATTTGTTAACATTTTCTAGTCGAAGTTGCAAAGTTACTCAACCTACCTTAGCTCTTTTATTGACATTATTTGAACAATCAGGCATATGCTCCAAATTAAGCAAATTTTCGTTCATACCATGGAGTGAATTTTTATTTCATAACTTGTGCATTTACTGTGGCCAATTTTTTTCATCTGTTATGAAATATTTTTTGAAATTGGAGAAAGGTAACACCATGTTTTAATAAACAGAAAAGTTCTAATTTGTATTCCTTATTTTGAAGGTGTGTTAAAAGTGTTAAAACCTAAAGACATAAAAACCAACTTTGAATTGGACTTTGACCTCCCTGTATATTTAGATACATATCTTTCATTAGTTTTGCTTCCTCATCCATTTTCTTCATAAATAGTTAATTCATCTACTGATATTGCCTATCTTCTTCGATATGGATCTCATTGCGTTCATGAATGCAGAATATTTATGAAGATATTATTATTATTTTAACAAATTAAATTTGTATTCATCACTTGTCTTATTTTCCGATTTTTCCTGTACTATTTTCTTTGTTTACCTTATTTTCCCTATTTGAAACATGGAAGGTGTATTGAATAAAATTAAGGGAGTGTATATGTGTACCTAAAAAATCTGGCTAATTGTACCGAAATTTCGGTACATATAGCCCTTTTCCCAGGTCCTAAAATTTGGACCGAAATTTCGGTACACGTGGCTACGGCCTTGAATGAAATCAAATCTATTACAGGGATTGCATTCCATTTTCGTTTTAGGCTAATTCCGTTTTCCCCCCTAAGTTTAGAAAATCCCATAAAACATCTAAAATCGAGAATTTTTACCCGATTTCTTCCATTTTCATACAGTTTCTGTCAATTTTCTCAGAATCATAAACAGAAATTCGAGAGATTAGAAAACAAGGTGCCTGAAAGAAAATTCTAATTGATAATGCAAATATCAAATATTTGATAAACGATTTATTTGTTAATTTTTTGAAGGTCAAAATCCTGTTAAGCAGAGTAAATAACGAGATATTTTAGAAAAATAGGGTATGCAATGGAATTTTCGATAAAAAGACGAATTAACAATCAAAACATCCCACACTTGATATTTTAACTGAAGAAGACCTATATCTTCATAAAAAATAGTTGGTGTCAACCAAAAAAGACAAATATTGAACAAAACTATTGAATTCTCCACCAAGATAGATTAATTCTCAACCTCATTGTTGCATTTCCAAGCTACAAAGACGAATTTTCTTAATTTTCAACAAAATCAGGGTGGTGACTTGACCGGGAAATGGCCGGGAATTTACTTGACTCAACCTAGAATATTAAAAATTCTACTAAAAAAATACAAAAATTACAGCTTTCTTTTTATTAATCAAAAAGAGATCTTATCATTTGATTTGGAGAAAGTAACGTTCCTCTAATCTAATTCTCAAAATATTTAAATATATCTCTACATCATGAGAGGAAGAACTTTTTAAACTAATTATAATTCGAATTTAGAGGAGAGAAATTTTAAGAAATCGTTCCTCCAATTCAAAATTCGTCACAATTTTAAAGACCCCTCTGCTTAATTTTAAATAAAGAAAGTACTTCAAGCAGTCTTTAGAGTAGAAGTAGTATTCCGGAGAAGAAGTATTTCTGAATTATGATAGAAAGGTTGTTTACATTGTTCATTGCAAATTCATCCTTTTTGAGTAAAAAAATCAACTATTTGTTTTGATGAAAATTCAAGTATTTAGTTGAACATTGATTTTTGATTCTGAAAATGAAACTATTTCTTTGAGAATTCATGTTGTAGAAAATAATGTTTTTGTTGTAGAAAATAATTCCTTATAGGTAAAAATTCATCTTTTTGATTGAAAATCATCGATTCATTCAAAGATTCATCATTATTCCTGGAAATTCATCAGTTTTCGTTAAAAGTCAATTACTTCAACTAAAAATTTAACTGTTTCATTTTTATGGAAAATTGATCTTTTCTAGTTCAAAATTCGACATTTCGGTTGAAATCTGTCTTTTGGCCTTGAACATTAAAATATTTCGTTGAAAATTCACATATTTTTTGAAAAAGCGGTTTTTTTGGTAGAAAACTATCTTTTTCTTCGGAAGTTAATATTCTTCTTCAAGAATTCTCCTTTAAGATTAACAATCCAAGTTATGCAGTTAAACATTTTTCATTTTAGTCGAACATTCATCTTGTCGAAAACTCTTAATGTTTGGTTTAAAATTAATTTTTCAATCCAAAAATGTCACTATTTCATTATTCTTTGGAAATTTCTATTTTTATGCAAATATTGAACTAATCCTGTTAAATGTTCCTCATTTCATTTCAAAATTTGTCTCTGGTTTAAAATTCAACTACTCCAGTTGAACATTTACAATTTGATTTGATTCTTCATCATTTCTTGTAAAAATATAATAATTTATTTAAAAAGTGGTTTTTTTTTGTTTTTTTTTTCAACTGAAAATTCAACTGATTCCAATTGAAAATTTCATAGTTTCAGTTGAAAATCTATTTGTTTAGTTCAACATCCTTTTTTTTATATTTTAAATTTGAGTAATAAAATTTTTTCTAACGATTCATCTTTTCAGTAAAAGTTAATTTATCTGTTTGGAAAATCAAATTCTTTCGTTAAAAATTCTTTTTTGAGTGTAAAACACTTCTGCTTGGTTCAAAATTGACTTTTCAAACTAAAAATCTTACTGTTCCATTTTTGGTTCAAAATAATTATTTTCGATTTTGAAATTCGACTATTTTGTTAAAACATTATATTTTTCTTAGAAAATTATTCTTTATATTTGGAATTATTCTTCTTGTTTGAATATTCACCTTCATGGTTGGAAATTGAAGTGCTCCAGTTAAATATTTATCATTTTAGTTGAAAATTCATCTTCTTGTTTTTAAATTCAACTGTTCTGGTTGAAGATTCATAATGTATTTTGAAAAGTTATCCCATTGGTTGAAAAATGAACTGCTTTGTTAAAAATACGTTTTTTTTATTAGGGTGAATTATTTTTCTTATTGTAAGTTCAACTGTTCCAATTTTTGTAAGAAAATGATAGTTTTTTGTTGAAAATTAAAGTATTCTCTTTAGAATTGATTTATTTTGCAATATTCTTCTATTTGACCGGGGAAATTGGAAAACTTGTCCGTGAAAAACCGGGAAATGACCGGGAATTGGAAATCGTCTGCCGAATCGCCACCCTGAAAATACATAGTAGAATATTTGACCAGAAAATATTTTATATCGAACCAAATAGTAGAAGTTGCACCTAAATAGTTCAATTTTCTTCCTTAAAAAAAATTCTTTTACAAAATAGTTAAATTCATAACCAAAGAAGATAAATTTTCAACTGAAGAGTTATATTCTTAACCAATGAAAGTCTTCTTCCGAACAAAAAAGAAAAGAGTTTTCAACCAAAGAATTGAATTTGGGACTTAAAAAGTTGATTTTCGAACTCCAGGAAAAAAATTTTGAACGAAATTGTTGTTTCTTTATAAAAACAGTATAATTTCCAACCTAATAGATTAGTTTTCAACTAAAAAAATTCATCTTCAAGCAGAATTTTCTTTTTACAAAGTAGTTCCACTTGTAACTATGAATTCGATTTTTTGACCAAACAAGATGAATTCTCAACCAAAAAATTGATAGTTGATATTTCAACCACCAAATTTTGAAATGTCGAATAAAAAATATTTAAGTTTGAGCACAAAAGACCAATTTTCGAAAAAAAAGTTGAATCCTCAATCAAAACAGTTTTATTTCCAAACCAAAAAAGATACATTTTTATCGAACGAGATGAATTTTCACAAAATGTTGAATTAGAAAAAGATCCCTCAGTCAAGAAAGAACAAAAATTTTAACGGAAAATAATCAATTTTATCAAAATTCATGGATTTTTAAGTGGGTTTTACAATTTTCTACAAAAGAAAAACGAAATTTCAAAAAAATATTACAATCTCTAACCGAAGAGATGAATATTCAAACCAAGAAAAAAACGAATTCTCAACCAAGCTAGATTTTTCAGTACAGAAGGAAAATAATTATAAAAAGTTTCCTAAATTTTCAGCAAGCAAAAAATCATTCCAACCAAATAGTTGAATTATTTATCAAAACGTGTAAATTTCCTACGAAGGATTGCATTTCCAATCAAGGAAGTTTTTTTTGTTCAAGAAGAAGAATAAATTTCAACCAATTTCTTGAATATTCAACTCATAAAGATAAGTTCCTACCAACAAGAGGTAGGATTGTGTTGAATTATCTGCTACAAAATATCAATTAAAAAAAAAATAGAGTAATTTAATTTTTATTCAAAGAAAAGTATCAAGGAAATGGATAATGTTCAATTAGAGATGAATATTCAACGAAAAAATGAATTTCTAACAACGTAGTTGAACTTTCAACCTGAAAATATAAATTTTCAACAAGATTTGAATTTTCAACGAGATCATGAAATTTTCAATAAAAAATTAGTTTCCACTCAAAAATTTAAGAGTAGACTTTTCAGTAAAAAACAGTTGGATTTACTCAATAATGTTGCTCTCTTGGGGAACAATTTATAATGATTGTTTTTGCACTAGAATTTTTACCAAACTAAGATTTAAAAATGTCCCTATTATTGAAAGCTTCCAACCTATAAAAATACGGTAGAAAATTTGTTTTAAGTGTTCGCAAACGAAAAACAGGAAAATTAGGTTTCTCAATTAGTAATTTTTGTGTGTTTCAAATTATTTGTTTCTATCTTATACACTTAGAAAAATACATTCAAATAATTGAAACATCAGCATTTCTCATTGTTTGATCTTGATTACTTTTTTGTAGTAGAAAGTGCTGAAATCTTCAGCAGATTTTCCAGAGCTAGTTAAAGGTTTTAAATTCAAAAATAACTGAAAAACTTCCTAAAGAAAAGGCGCTGTTGTAAGAGGGAACATGGTGCATTATTTAAAAGATATCCAAATGACATGAAAAGTTTTAGAGACTAAATTAATTACCCTCTTTAATCTCCTATTTCGGAATAAAATCCTCCTTTTTACCTAAAATTGAATTCCTGAATCGCTGGAATCCCTGCTATTAATTTTTTGTTTAAATTTACAGATGCCTCGCAACTCAAGCTGTAAAAAAACCCACAAAGGCGGATAAGGAGGAAAAATCTGCGAAAAAAGAATCTCAATCCTTTACCATGAATATTTTCCGAGGCCAGCTTCAAACCTCCCAAATATTTCCTTATCCAGAGCCTTTGAATGAAGAACAGATCGACACATTGAAAATGTTTGTTGATCCAATTGAAACATTTTTCGAGGTAATTTTCAAGCTTTCGCTAATACATATCCAATTTCGAACTACTTTTTCAAAAGATTCTTAAGAAATTCCGAAATGACTTTATCCTGTCATAATTTTACTCAGAATGTAGATATCTATCTACCTATTGGAGAGAAAAAAAAATGTTGACTAAGAATTCATAAAATTGTCAATCCAAGATAACAAAATTTTAATTTAAAAAAATGGCCGTCCTATTATTAAGTAGTGGCAGAGCATTTTTGTTATCTTATTTTTCGTAAAAAGTATCATTACTGACTTATTTTTGGATTTATATGATGTCTATCTACTGGAAATTGTGCTGTCGTCAGTTTGTAAATAAATAAATGATAAATTTACGGAAGAAAATAAAATATTGACCATGAGAGAACCGGGAATTCAAAATCATACGTCGAGTAGACACTCTGAATGTTATCTAAATATTTTTTTTTTATTCTCAAGGAGGTAAACGATCCATACAAAAACGATGAGAATTCTTCGATCGACGCAACGACTATGAAAGCTCTATGGGAAATCGGAGCTTTCGGTCTTCAAGTGCCACAAGATTTAGGTGGACTTGGTCTTAACAATACTCAATATGGTCGTTGTGTAGAAATTGTTGGATATCACGATCTTGGAGTTGGAATCACATTGGGTGCTCATCAAAGTATTGGTTTCAAGGTAATTAGAAATTTTCCCACTCCCTAAACCCACGATCGAATTGAACAATAATTATGAATCAAAATTTTTCATTTTCAAGGGTATACTTCTCTTCGGGACACCCGAACAAAAGGCGAAATATCTACCCAGGGTTTGCAACGGAGAATTCGCAGCTTTCTGTCTTACTGAACCAAGTTGTGGATCCGATGCCGGTGCGATTAGATCTCGAGCTGTAAAATCCGCAGACGGTTCTCATTACGTCCTCAACGGAAGCAAAATTTGGATTTCCAACGGAGGCCTTGCAGAAATCATGACTGTTTTCGCCCAAGTTCCAGTTACAGATCCTCAGACTGGAGAAGTCAAAGACAAAGTTACTGCCTTCATAGTAGAACGATCTTTCGGGGGAGTAACAAGTGGACCACCAGAAAACAAGATGGGAATAAAATGCAGTAATACGACTGAAGTTTATTACGAGGATGTTAAAATCCCTGCAGAAAATGTCTTGGTTGGGGAAGGCCAAGGTTTCAAGGTAGGTTCAGGAAGAATTATTGATCGATTTACACAGCTAGCTTCGATTAAATACGACGTAAACGTGTTTGTACATCGAGTTTTTCTTTTTGAGTTTTTCGGGGATGCCTCATGGGCGTTTGAAGTCGAAGGAGAGAAAAATCGTACAATGTGTATTTGAGAAAAATGATTCTTCCATTTTTTAAGATTGTAGGTCTCATTTTTCTCAAAAATGATGCAAAATATGAATAGAAGTTGATGATTCGAAATCTTTCAAGTTTATTAAAGTTCCTGAGCTTCAAAGTGAATAAAATTTGATTCTTTTCTCTTAAACTTAATAAACATCATTTCTAACGATAAAAAAATCTCACCTTTGTTGAAAACGACGCAAATTACGCATAGTAGTTCATGGATCAAATTGTTCCCAATTCCGTTAATCTATTAAATGATACCTTTGCTAGAAGTTTATCTTATATATTTTCAGAAAATTTAACAAAAAAAAAAAAATAAATATTGATTAAAATGTACTACAAATGCTTTTATATGAAATTGTTGCTGAACTATTGGAAAAAAAAATGGATTTCGTTGAAATAAATGCTATTTTTACGAATGTTGCTACTTTTTTTTAGAGAAGCTTGTGAAAATACACAAGAAGAACATCAAGTAAGGGTATAATTCCATGGAATCCACAAATAAGAACAATTTTTTACTGTAAATTGCAATTCATATTTTGCGTTCTTTTGGGGGAAAAACCTTTTTTTTAAGTGTTAGAAACTATGTTTCTTCAATTTCATGGATAAAAACGGATTTTTATTCAATATGGATCTTATGGACTATGTTCTCAACATTGTTACTGAACTGAAAACAAATCCCTTTTTTCCCTCTTCTCCCTTGGATTTGATAAAATCCCCATTACACCAAAAATCTTCAATCTTCAACTGAAAAAATCAATTTTGAACAAAGTAGTTTCTCTATTAACCAAGTAGTCGAATTTCTTACAAAATAGTTGAATCCTCAACAAAATTAGATTGAATATAATCCGTGCAGTTGGATTATCAAGCCACAAAAACGGATTTTTCAACAAAAAAGTTAAATTTTTAATACGAAAATATGATCACAAAAATAGTTAAAATATCAACCCACAAAGACCATTTTTCAGACAAAAAGTATGACTTATAAAATTATAGCGATCTAAATATAACAATTAAATGTTTCACCAAAATTCCAAATTTTTAACCGAGAAATATAAATGTCTAATGAAACAGTCGCTTGCAAAACCAATAAAGATGAATTTTCATACCAAAAAGGACTTTTCACACAAGAATGAAAAAAAATTAACTAAATTGTTGAATTTCCAAATTAATTCTTTCCAGCTAAGATAATAACCAAAATACATTAAAATAAATTCTAACATGAGCATTTTTTACTTTTTTAGTGCTGAAGCGTTCAAAAAAATAATTTCAAACTAAATAAAATAATCTTTCAAACACATAAATGAATATAAAACTTGTAAAGAAGGGCGCTACTGATGGTTTGAGAGCACTCTTGTGCAATGTTCACCATAGATCCATATGAAATACTATTTTGGTCGACTTCTATCTATTTTTTTGGAAAAGTTTGTTGAAATTCCCAAAATAATGTTCTCTTTCTTGGCTTAATATGACCGGAGAGCATCTCCGAAGACCCGTACAAAAGACGCATTTGATGTTCAATCACTTTGGGGTTGAACTTTCGAGTCTTGCCGTGTTTGGCCTCCAGACTTTTAGAACTGAAAATAAAAAAAACTCAACCGTTGTATTTATTATTCCTCAGGTCGCCATGAATATTTTAAACAACGGTAGATTTGGAATGGCTGCAGCGTTGGCTGGAACTCAAAGGGCCTGCATTAAAAAAGCTGTGGAACACGCAACTCAAAGAGTTCAATTCGGCAAGACGATTGCCAACTACGGTGCAATTCAGGAGAAAATATCACGAATGGCAATTCTTCAGTATGTCACAGAATCTCTCGCGTATATGATTTCTGGAAACATGGACCAGGGCAGTCAGGATTATCATCTAGAGGCAGCGATTTCGAAAGTAAATATTGATCAAATAAATTTAAAAAAGGAATATATTACGTAAAAAGAGTCACTTTGGTTTATTTTTACAGAAGTTTTTTCTTTTGTGTCCAAAGAAGGTACAAGTGATATTATGGAGGTTTTGATGATTAAAACATATTCCTAAAAATTTCATGGTTCTTCTTTGCATTCAAGAGAATTTGACAAGATTTGCGGGAATTGTTATTGAAGTTATAAGATTTTAGGACATTTGCATACATGAATAGCTGGATTGCAGTGGAGCGCGAAGGTACGAACAGAGTATTCGGTCATTTCGGAGACCAAAAAACGAACGGTAACGGTGAAAAACTGATAAGCTTATGCTAAGAAAAAAGCTTGTGTACTACAAACACCTGGTCTAGGCATGAAATGATACACTTGAATACTTGTTCCAGAGGCGAAAGCCTCACTATGATTGACTATTTTGTAATGAATAAGCGATTGAGAGAACTTGTAAGAGATACAAGGATTACGGTAGGCTCTGAATGTGGAACGTATCACTTCCTCGTATTTTCAAAAATGAACCTCGGTCACGGATGCAGGCAAAGAAGAAGTCATATCAAGTTGGAGCAGACGCATGTTATGACAGAGAATCTACAGGAGCCAAAAGTACAAAGGAGTATACCGTGAAAGGACGAATAAATATTCATATCATCGTAAAGAAGACTGGGAAACAGAATTAGTCAATAAAAATGTAGAGACTGCGCGGAAAAGAATACGAAGCAGCATCTTTAAGAGTACATCTGAAGTCATTGGTACTGCGACTGCAGGAAGAAAGACTGGAGATTCGTGGTAGAATGATAAATCCGCGTGGCTGTCAAGGAGAAAAAGCAAGCGTTCTCGAGAACTTTGAATATTAGAGGTGTAAGTAATGAAGAAAGGACCAGACTAGTAAATAATTGAAGTGATAAAAACAGGAAAGCAAAATTACTAATTAGAGCGAGCAAGGATAAAATCAAAGCGAAAGAAGATACAAACATTCAGAATGATTTCGGGGAAAATAAGAAAATATCCTTGAAATGCGTTAAGAAGACTAGGAAAGGAAGTACTAGCACGGAGGTAATTGGAATTAAGAATGCTGATGGCGAAATGGTATGTGATACGGACAAAGTGAAAGACAATATGAGTGCTTTTCTTACGGAATTGTATAGAGACCAGGTCACGGAGCATTACAGCGGTGACACAGAAGATGATATGTCAGACAGCCTAGTTGTAGATGGCGGAAGAGGGATCGTTATCGACGACATTATATCCGTAGTCAAGAAACCGGAGAACTTCTGATGCTGGTATGAATGGTCTTACAGTAAAACCTCGATAATTCAAACCTCGATTCGAATTTTCGATAATTCAAACCTGTTTTTGTACCCCGGCTAAAACCTGATGTTTACCATGTTAATATTTCTCCATAATTCGGAGAGAATTTCCAGTCCTGCCGTGATTCTCTAATTCGAAGTACAGCAATGAGTAACTAACAACTGCGACGAACTCATATTTATAACCTAGGTGGTTGCATGTGATTGGTGGGGGTGCTCATATAAATGAAGATGAGGTGCTCGTGTAGTTCAATGTTGATAGGACTTAGACCTCAACAATTTCTAGAGAATGGGGAGAAAATCAAGTAAACAACATCATCATTGAGTGAGAAAGTAAAACTCATTCGATGTGTCAAGAAAGGAGTTAACAGGAGGAAGGACATAGCTGATGATTTTGGGATTCGTGCCGATTCTCCGACTTCTATCATCAAGAATAAGGAAAAGATTTTGGCTGCTCCTAAAAATTCTTGTTTCGAATTGTATCGGAAGCGAATGAAGATCTCATTTTCCATTGTTAAAAACATCAATGGTGGAATGGAATCATCCATAGGACATTGAGTAGCGAAAGTGCTTCTGCTTCGGAAGGCTGCGAAAAGTTTCTCAGCGACATATTTTGCCTAGCTTGATAGAAATGTATGCAATAGAAGATATTTCCCATGCAGATGAAATTGTTTTTTTTTATGTTTGCCAGATAAAACTCTGAATTTTAGGGGAGACACTTGTCACGGTGATAAGAAAAGTGAAGATCGTGTTACTGTCATGGTCTGCTCTAATATGTCTAGTAAAGAAAAACTATAGTTGCTGGTAGTAGGCAAATCTAAGAATCCACGATGATTCAAGGGAGTCAAGTCTTTACCAGTGCTTTACGAGAGCAATAAAAAATCTTGGATAACCAGTTCGGTATATGAAGACTGGCTTCATAAAATTGATCACAAGTTTCAAAGAGAAAATCGGAAAGTTCTCCTACTTGTGGAAAATTGTCCGGCTCATCCGAAATTTTTAATTCAAACTTTGAAGGCCATCAAGGTGGTCCGTTTACCACCGAATTTGACTGCAAAATTGCAACCAATGGATCAAGGAATCATTAAGAACCTTGAAGAGAATTATAAAAAGATTGCTCAAGGCTCCGGATGAGAAATTGGGGGTGCTTGATTCGAACTTATTGGATGCTATTTTCGACTTGAACAAAGTTTGGGCTGATGTCACTAGCGATACAATTGCGAATTGCTTCCAGAAAGCTGGCTTAGTGAAAGCTATTATGGAAAATCTTGCAACACAAGAACAAGACGAATATTCTTCGGACGGTACTTCTGAAGAGTGGGATGATCTAGAAAAAAATAGGGCTTCACAGAAGTAACTTTCGAAGATTTCGTTTATTTCGTTGACATGGACACTTATATCATTATTGCTAATGAACCTGCAGATAGTGAGATATTGGACAGTAAAGGTACAAGAACCTTCAAAATCTAATGACGAGAATGGTTCCGAGGATCAGGATGTAACACTAACAACGAAATTGAGATACGCTGAATTTGGTTCAGCAATTGCTCGCAAGTTTCTCTCTGAACAAAGTAATGTACCGAACACAATCTTCGCTGCTTTAGACATCTTTGAAAACTTCTGCGAGAGGAAAAGCTGCATCAAACGGAAGGAAATGACCACCAAATTATTTTCACGCAGGATAACTTATTGTTAATTTCAAACTTTCCATGACAGGCATTATTCGTCGAATTTACTTCAAAAGGAATCCATCATACGTTCTATGGGACGTATAATAAACGTATGAATGAATTATGTGCGTTTATACTCTCATGTTCGATAATCCCAAGTTTTCTTCGTTCCCGGAGCACTTTGAATTATCGAGGTTTTACTGTACTTCGGCAATGCTCAAGAGTAATGGCGGATACATTTTTTTGTGTCTATCTGAATTCATAAATATGTGTGCTGGGAACAGCGAAGTTCTGAATGATTGAAAAAAGTCGATTATCGTCCTAATCTACAAGGGTTAGGGTAATAAAAGCGATTGTACCAATAATAGAGCCATTAGTCTACTGAGCACTGTGAGCAAAACATTTACAAAATGGGAAAATTAGTGACTGGTTTGATATTAAGCACGGCTTTAGGCAAGGAAGTGTCATGTCCTCTTGGATGTTGAATGTATAAATGGACAAATGTCTGAGAATGTCTCTCCTTGACGAAGAAGGTTTTAATCTCGAGACAGTGAAAGTGCGTGGACTTGTATTTGCCAATGATGAGATCGTTACAGCAGAGTAGTGAGAAAGCAGTATGTAACATCGTCTTAAATAATGATGATTTATTGCTGACAGAAAGCTAAATTTATAGATCGCCAGACGTATGAATGAAAGTAGAAAGATAATCGGCAGTGTGCGAGCTACTACTACGATTAGAAATGTAACAAATAATACTAAAATTGCTACGTATAATCATGTGCTTGCACCTACCGTGCTGTATGGTACCGAGACCTAGACGTATCAAGAAAAGGATAGTAGTAAAGTGAACGCGATTGGCATGCGATTCCTGCAAAATATGTGCGGTGAAACGCTAATGGACAAAGTAAGTAATGAGTGGACTCTCAAAGAATGTGGTGTAGAAGAAACATTGTTTGACAAGAATGAAAGTAATTGGCAAAGATGGTTTGGTCATGTTAAGGTGATGTATGAAAAACGATTAAAGAAACCAGTATATCTAAGCCAGGTTAATGGTAGCGTACCCAGAGGTAGACCGAAAAAGGGATGGTTGGAAGCAAAAGATTTATGCTTTGCAAAACTCTTCACCTTTGGTGATTGCTAGAGACCTTTGTCGGAGCGTGGGATGAGCATGATGTTCGACTGAAAAGCTTAATGGTATAATAATAATGTATTATATATATATACTCCATCATTTTCGTATAATTCCAGGTATTTGCTTCCGATTCCGCATGGTGGGTCTGCGACGAAACAATTCAAATTCTCGGTGGCATGGGCTATATGAAAGGTACTGGAGTCGAACGAGTTATGAGAGATATTCGTATATTCAGAATTTTCGAAGGTACGAACGATATTCTCCGCCTTTTTATTGCCCTGACTGGTATTCAATTTGCGGGCAGTCATCTGAAAGAGCTGCAAAGGGCTTTCAAGAATCCAGCTGCGAATTTAGGATTAATTGTTGAAGAGGCAGCGAAAAGGGCGACGAGGGCTGTGGGACTTAGTTCGCCACCAAGTTTCAATCATTTGGTTCATCCGAGTTTGACAGATAGTGCTACTCTTTGTGCGAAGGTTAGTTTTTTTATATTTTTCTCCAATTCGCCATATTTCTGGAATTGACCTCTTACTCTGTGTGCTTACGTGAAAAATAAATAGTAAACATGATATCCGTATTATTCCAGAGTATAGAATCGTTTGGGCAGACGATAGAATCTTCACTCATCAAATACGGAAAAGGAATAGTTGAGGAGCAATTTGTTCTGAATAGATTAGCACAAGCTGCCATCGATACTTATACGATGTCTGTCGTTATAAGCAGAGCTACTTTATCAGCCAACAAAAATCTTCCAAGTGCTCAGCACGAAATTCTGATGACTCAAACGTGGTGTACAGAGGTAAGAATTTCAGATTTATTCAAGTTAGTTTCGCATTGAATCAAAAAAATATTATTTGATAAATCGACTATAATGATCTGCTATTCATTCATTTACTTTGTTTGCATGAAAATGCTTAATCAGTGATTTCCAAGTTATTAATTTTTAATGAATTAGTTTCAAGATCCTTATTTAAGAATACTTCAGTTTCAAACAATGTTTCAGATTGTTCGATTTTTAACGCTTCAAGTTTCATGCGATTGATTTTCAAAGGTTCGATTAGAAATAATATCATTTTCGACGTTTTCAAAATAATTAAACTTTCGAAGTTTAATTTTTGGAATTCTTCAATTTCGAACGATAAAAATATGAGTGAATTTGTTTTATATACAAATCTAATTTTTTTAGTTCAGAAAAATCAATTTTCTAGTCCTAGAAAATGAGTTGTTTGGATTCAAAACCTCCATTTGGAAAATATTTGTTTTTCGGTTTCTTGATTTTTAAATCCTCATTTAATTGCTTAAAATCAATTTAAATAGATTGGAAATTGTCAGGACTACAAACCTTTTCCCATAAGAAAGGGGAAAAAACAACAATTTCAATCATCAACTTTTCGAAAATTTAACTATTTTCTTGGAGTTATCTTTTTTTCTTAGAAATCCAATTATTTTTCTGGGAAAAATAAAAATGCGCGATTGATGATGCTAATTGATAAATATTAAATAATAGAATTACTGTAAATTTTCCGAGATTCAATCGAATTATTTTCTCCAATTTTAGGCAGCAAGGAGAGTCGCCAACAATATGAAAGCCGTCAACAGTGGCAAAGATTTGGACGTATTCAGCAAATTAGGAAAAATTTCAAGGAACGTGTGTGAAAGCAGCGGCTGCGTACAAATAAATCCCCTTAATTTTTAGGAGGTATTATTTTAATTCAATTTTTAGCTCTCGATTGGTGAGACCAGTGTGAATAATATGATAGTATTTGTAAAACAGTTTTTATCTGTTACGTCAAAGATATTGTATTTTTGATCACGAGTCTGAATCCGTCTCGAGAAATTGTAAATTATTTGAAATCAACTAACAGAACAGTATAAAAAGAGATTGGTTTAGAGAAAAGGCTCTAACGCTACTTAGTGACCTCTACGTATTTTTAACAAGTGCCTTTGATAACCTTTTCTACCCTCTTTTGAAACTAGCATTCATAAGTATAATTTATTAGAGATTTATCCAAGTCAATGATATGGATTTTGCTTATTAAATGTAAAATAGAGGCGTTGTAAATAAACGAATGAATGAGATAAGATTTCGAAATATTTATTACTTAATCTTTATTATTTACTTATTTCCAGTCACAGAATACATAATTACATAATAATGTTCACATAATAATAAAATAAGTCATCACACGTTGTTCAAAGTCGTATTTTTACACCTTTCTCCGAGTAAAGTGAGTGTACAGGAGAATATCACACAGACCAACTGTAAATTGACGAGAATATATAACATTTTTTTGGGAATCACTGATTGCTTGCAGTTGATATGAATCGCGACTCAATTATAAGAAAAAAAACAGATAACAGTATAGGGTTGATCTTTGAACAGACATATTTCCACCGACATGGAAGCACACGAAATATCTATAAATGTATCCTCTTTCTCAAACTCATGCAGAAACATCAAGTAATAGCGATTGAATAAGATAACTTTCGTGAATTAAAGTTTGAGATTCAAACTCTTTACAAGACATTTCTTATTTTTCATTTATAAAACTAATTACGATTTTTAGAATCATTTTGTAATTCGTTTCTGAAAATAAGAGATCGAATGCGATTGGAAACACCTCTTATTAATAGAATTTCCGAAGTTTAATCGAAAAGTCTCCATTTTTTATGAAAGGAAAAAAAGAAACCAAATTTTCATCCAGTTGTAGTCTTTGGATTAAATTGCTTGCTCCTCAAACTTTAACTCGCAATGAACACATGACATGTCTAACGAATAGTTTTTCTTCAATATAGATGTACGTAATTATAATTAAACAGTAGTATGAAAAAGTAGTCTTCCTTTATACATGCAGAGATGAAAAATAATCAAGTTATTAACAATTACTGTGACAATGATTGCATCCAACAATTTCCAAGAAAAATATAACAATTACTCCAGGTATGCAAGCTAAGAATTTTTACAGACAGGGCTGAATTATTCAAAAACTATCTAGACTTTCTTATTCAAAAGGGATTCAAAAATATTTTAGACTAAATTTATATTATGAATAATTAAAGTTTGCATAAATCGAAATCTGTGTAAAATAATTAATATCTACTGACTCATCAAAAATATATTAATAATACTTCAAACCTGATTTAGCACCGCCTTTCCGAAAAGAACTTTCCTACCATAATGCAATTACATTAGCGCTGAAAAGTACTTTGTAAACAAGTAATAAATTTATCATGCAAGGAAATAAATTTATTACTTGTCTACAAAATAGCTTTGAGCGCTACTATATGAAATTGAAATATTGGAACCATCCGACGAATATCTATCTTTTGGAAAAATCCAGAATACTCTCGAAAAATATGGCTTGGGAGTAAAATCAACTTACGAGATGTTGACTTTCAGTTCGGGTACTAAACTTGTACTTACTGATAATAATTTTCGAAATTTGGAACTTTTGCTTTCGTTGCACTTAATTTTGTAACAAGCTAAATCGTCCACTTTCGCCTCCCTGGATAACTTGATAACATTTTTTATTTTTTCTATCCCTTGTCGAAATAAATGTAACATTTTCTCGAAGTAACTGTCTTAGAGACAGGATTAAATCGCCAAAATCGAGATTACAAATCAATCAGTTATTGTACTAAAACTATGTGATTGTGAACTTTGAGCTGCTGGCTCATGTCCAGAATAGTACTTAAAAGTTGAAAAAAATCACAGTATGTATTCCGCCTGAATGAAAATGGTTTCGTATAAAGCTTTCAATCAGAAGCAGTTCACTAGATTTAAGATTGCTATGAAATATCTTCACTGTTATAAGAGAACTGGAAAGATTGTGCAACGCTTGGAATTTAAAAGTGTTTAGGGAACTTACAATATCTAAAATATTTCTCTCGTATTTAATTGAGTTTGACGACTTGAATTTTAAATTATTCCAATTTTCTGAGAAGGAAGTAAGACAAGCAAATATGTATCTATGGATACATAATTGATTCAACGAATTTAACCAGTCCTCCAATTTGTATCTGTTTGTATGGTGCCTGCTTTTAAATGCGGTCCATTTCTTAACTTTGGGCTTAAATGATAAATATCAAATCAGTCTGCACTGCACTTTTCGATTGGTTAAATGAAACGACGCAACTTGCCGAGCTACACAATAGCTGGCTGAAAAAAAAAAAATTGCGTTCAACGCTGACTCCATTCTGAGCCTCCATGATAATCAAATACCGTCACTACCTGGAGTAACTGACAAGGTTGGGTAGGCCTAACCCTGAGCTATGGAGAGATTTTTAAACATCGATCCATTCCAAGCTATTGCGATGCAATAATGCTGCAAAAGTTGAGTCAAAAGCTCTCTTTCGTCCAGCATCTCGATACGCTCGATGCGAATTCTTTCGCTCTCAGGGAGGGAATCGTAGACTTCTACCATCGTCCAGGCGTTCGACCCTTCCCATCCATTCACTGAAAACCTGAAAAAAAAGGAAAGATACGACTAATTTGAATGAAGGGCAACCTTAAACAAAATATATTTTCAGGGATCCCAGTGGTTTAGTAGTTCAAATCAAGGTAAAAACAGGGGACTTCATTTTAGAAGGGAAAAAGATTTTATTTATTATTTTAAGAACTTTCCATACCATAAGTTTAATTTTGTTTAATGCATTTTTCTAGGTATCTGAGCTAGAAATGAATAATTTGAAAAAAAAACAATAAATGCCATTTGAAAAAAAACCTACTTTTCTGTTTTTGATTCCATGAGGTTAAAATTTTTTTTATGTATTTTTATATTTTATACGTTGGAAGCGCTCACATAACCAGAATATTTTTCAACTTGGCTGGAAAGGAGATCATATTTTAATAAAAGACAAAGCATACAAAAAATTATTACATTTTTGTTTGGAAACTAATATTTTTTAGTAGATAATTCAGCAACTTTGTTGCAGAGTCAACCTTTCTGGACAAAAATTTCTCTTTGGGTTGAAAATTCCACATTGGGTTAAAATCTATTCTTTTTCTTGACTGGGAAATCTTCCGTGGTAGGAAATGCAACTCTTTTGTTAGAAATTCAACTATTTGGTTGTGAATGGCATTTTTTGTTGCAATCAACTGTTTTTTTTTCTTTTTTTTTTTTTGAGAGAGAGAATTCGTCTTTTTGAGTTGAAAATTTAACTATTAAGTTAAATTTTTTTCCATTCTCGACTGGAAAATCTTGCTTGGTTAAAAAATTGTCTTCTTGGTTTGAAGATTCACCTTCTGGGTTAAAAAGTTTTAATATTCTGTTAGAAATTCGTTCTTTTCCCCGCTGAAAATGAACTTTCACACTGAAAATTAAATGCTTTCGTTTTTGGTTGAATACTAATCTCTTATAGTAAGAAATTGAACTTTTTACTAAAAACTCCATGTATGTTGTTAATAATTCCTTTATACAAAATCGTCTTTTTGACTTCAAAATTAAACAATTAGGTTGAAATTTCTCGTTCTTTCTTGGCTGAGTTGATCATGTCAGGATAAAAAATCATCCATTTTGAAAGAATTGTAATCTTTTTTGGTTTAAAAAAATATGTTTCAAAGCGTCCTGTTTTCTAATGTTTTGAATATTTCTGTATTTGACATTGGGATCATAGAAAAAATATGTTTCAAAGCGTCCTCAGGGTGGAGATTCGGCCAACATTTATTTTTATTCATGACGTTCATTCTAAACATCCGCTAACACAACAGATCAAACATTGCAAAATAAATCAGTTTTGAAAAGAATATTGAAATTTTCCACAAAAAAAAAATTTTCTTTTAAATTGGAACAGTTAAACTTATATTTGAAAACATCGATTGACGATAACAAAGAAAAACGGATTTCCAACCAGATAGTTCATTTTTCAACCGAGAAAACGAATTTTCAAATTAAAAGATGAATATTTAACTAGAGCACTTCAATTTTAAACCATGAAATCTTCATTCAAGCATGAAGATGAATTTTCAAGTAGGAAGAATAATTTTCCAACAAAAAATACAACGTTTCAACAAAATAGTCGAATTTCGAAGTAAAAAAAATAACTGTTTCCAACCACAAATGGAACACTAAAATTTTTATTTAAAAAAAAACAATTTCAAACCAAGCATATGAGTTTTCTGCTAGAACAAAGAATCTTCAACTAAAGGAGTTGAGTTTTCAAAAAAATAAATTAACTTCTGCTGTAAAAGAGAAATTGTCAATAAAAATTTGAGTACTCAAATGTTAAATTGGAAAAAAATGGATGTTAAACTGAACAATTGAATTTTTAACTGAAACTATGGAATTTCCAATTGGAATAAGTGAAATTTTCAGTTAAAAAAAAATACTTATGAGAAATAAAATAAAAGTTTTAAATATTTAACTAAAGAAGTTCAATTTCAAACCAGAAAGACGAATTTTCAACTGAAATGTTTTGGATATTTCTGTTTCTGATTCTCAAAAAAAGAAAGGGAAGAAAAGAGGAGAAGGTAAAAAATAGGACGGACTGTGATCCTTGTATTCTTCATTTTGATTTATTAGAGGGAAGTCGGGTAGCCCTGACTACTCATGATTTTCAATAAACTCTACTTTTTAAACTTATTATTTAATATCCGAAAAACTCTAAGAAGCATTCGGTTGATTTTCATTGGAATACTAAGGTCACACTAGAACTATGTCACTTTCAATTTTTTTCAATAATTTCACGTATTTTCTTATCAATCGCAGTTTTTCTGTAATAGATCACAGTCGGGTAGCCCTGGATATTTCATTTCGGGAACTCCTGGGCAGATTCTCTCATGTTAAATTCAATTTGTTTCAGAGAAGAACTACCAAGCAACCTTTTTTAAAACACAGTAACCTCTAATAGTTTATGAATTTTCGTGGGTATTATTGTTTGAGTGTATAAAATGTTGAATTCTTCATTGCAAAAATTGATTTCCAGTTGATTAATAACCTCTTTTGGTCCTTAAAAAAATATTTTCTTTCCCTACCTGATATAATTTTTCTTGGAATATCTGCTTTAGAGGTGTTAGTAAAAGAACTAACATTATAATAAAGGTTTCGTATTGCTATTCTCGTCGATAAAGCTAGAATATTAATGAAAAAGCTCAAGCGTCCTGTACTACCCGACCCTCTCCTAATACAATCGCAATAATTACCGTCTTTGTTGAGTTTCTAGCGACTCGCAATCCTCAACTCCAGCCAAAAGACATCCTCGACTTCGCAAATTGGACAGCATAACTTGTCCGAATTTATCTCGCATGTTCACTTGCTCATAGTTGATAAAAAGACTGTTAGGGAACTTTCCAGCAAGCCATTTTAGGAGAGACGAAGCTGCAGTGGTATCTACGTAGACTAGAACACACTCAGCCAAAAACAAGGTAGGTAAACTAAAATTTACTTCAGCTTGAGCCAATTTGTTTGCTAAGTCCGAGGTATGACGCAAATCCGTCCCTACTAAATGATAATTTGCGGCGTGCAAATCTGTCGTCGAAAATCTAATTTCTCCATCTGCGAAATTCATTTAGAAACATTGTAAAACAATCAGTCATGGGTAAGGTATTTTTCAAAAGGAACTAAATATCATTGCCGTTACATCAGGAAAAAAGTAACTAGTTATGGCTATTGTTAACGATACAAAATGTAAGTTTTTCTCAGTTCGTTTTGCAAAAAAAAGTGATTACCAAAGTAACTTAGTGAATACTATCACTAAAAACAATTTATTATATGATGAAATAAATTTTGCTGATTGAAATTGGCATGAAATGATTTACCTTCGGTATTGAGCCTATCTATTAGTAGCTTTTGCTTCTTGATGTGGTAACATTTTTTCGCGGTGATATTGGGAAAATCCAGCTCTATGAAATTTGCTGGACTGTTTCCAGCATCTCTGAGTCTCCAATAAAGTGTGTCAAAGCCAGCCCCGAGGTTTATGATTTGACCTTTTCCTCCTGACAACTGGAACCAAATTGGATCTTTTTAAATTATATTATAAAATTATATTGTGAGATAAAAGATAAGAGTTTTTTAAAGCCTTTACTTTATGCTCGAACGCATAATTTCCAGGGTGTTTACTTCACATGAATTTCTATTCCCGGTGCATTTTTAAGAGTTCGAATCATATGAATAATTTCGAACGATTTTGCAAGACTCCAAATGATTTCCAATTATTTTGAAGGAATAAAAATATTCCTAATTTGAAATAGGAAATGTGGAGAAGAATTATAATTATGAGTTGGAACATCAGATAAATTTTTGATCATGGGGATTACCATTATGATTTAGATATTTACGGAAACTTTCTATCCTAGAGTGAAAATGATACTTCTTAACAAAATTTTTTATCGCTAAGCGAACCTAGAATAAGAATTCAAATTCTCTAAGGAAACTTCCAGGTACATCTCATAATTTTTTTTTTTCTGCACTCGATCAAAATTGCAAACTTCTAACCCGGAAAATAGCATATACTTCCCGTAAACAGCATTTGCGAGGCGGAAGTAGAATTAGCGGGGCGAGAGAAAATTATCAGAGCGAAAGTAAAATTAGAGGAGCGAAATGAATAAAAAACATTTCACTCCGAAAATCTTGCCAGATTTCTTTTTCATAGAATGGCAAAATAGTTAATTAATCCTCCACAGTAAAAAAATCTTTATCATCATTGTCAGATTTAAAATCACTTGGCATTAAACGAGTTCTAAATTTTCAATAAACCACCGACTTCTATTGTCGGAAAAAAATCATAACAAAGAAAAAACCCTCGCGTGCAATATAAAACAATAACAAAAGAGAACGAGCAATAGAGAAGATAAGTGGAAAAATATGAGAAAACTCGGCTCTACAGATCAGAAATCTTTATTTTTAACTCAGCTTTAATAAAACATAATACTCCCTGGAGAACGAACATGAGTCTGACCTACATCATGAATCCGCGGAAAGGAAGATCTCATCGTGAAATTAGGGCAGGGCCAGGTCAAGGTTTCAAGCGTTTCATGCGAATCAGCTGTATCCGCGAATGTCTGTTTGGAGGTTATGCTTAATTCTTAGATTTAAAAATGCCATCAAGCGGTCACTCACCTTAAGAAATTTGTCGACAAAAACTTCGATTCCTTTAACTCTCGCATAATATCCGCGATTAATTTCTGGAGTCTTCTTGTTATTTTGCTTAACGAAAAAGTTTATAAATGGATCCGACCAATACCCGCACTGAACCGCGTACCTTTTACAATCACTTGCATCATCGTTTGTAGCCTGAACCGCCTCGTCATTCGCCATTTCCTTGATCATGACGCTTTCCTTTTGTATCAATCAAATTTACACATTATTTCACGTTCTTTGGGGTCAAAATATATACCTGTCGCCTGTCACTGAGCGACTGAAGTTTACTTGCGGGTATATCGGCCATTACAAAGTTCGCAAAACGCAGGTCCGCAATTTGCAGATTCGCCCTTGCAAAAACACCAATTTGAAGTAAAAAAACAATTTAGGAATCAATTCTTTGCATCTAGGAGATCAGGAATCAATGCAAATAGAAAATTACCTTCTTCATATTGAATGCGGAGTACATTGTCCCCTTTAATATTTCAATTTCTTTGATATTATTATTTTGAAAATTTCTATTTGAATTCCGCGAGCCTTCCATTGCCGCGTTTGCGCACTACGCATAGTGATGGAAAGTACTCGTAATTTCACGGTCATTACCAATTCTGAACGGTTATGACGGCATAAGTTGGTAAAACAAAGATATTGGTCATGGAGAATAGACATAAGGAGACCAATCTGTAATGTATGGACTTCACCGAAAACGGTCGCTTTTCTGTTGCCACT
>WSXT02176856.1:0-21765 GCA_011762715.2 Neuroterus valhalla | reverse complement strand
GAGAAAATCATGGATGATGCTCTAAAACACATAGCAAATGTTGAGAAAGAAATTTTAGATTTGAAATCTTAGTTTCACGTTTATTGTTAATTTCAAAACCAATAATAAGCTATAATCATGTGCCAAACAAATTTTAATAATCTTTACTGAACCGTGTGTCGTCTCTAATTAAAGTTCCTGGAACTCCTGAAATTTTGTTCAAAAGGCTCTGGAAAACCTGGAAAACTCAGGGAATTCATTTAGAATAAATCGCTAGACACCCTGTTTAATCTATATCTTAAAATAGAACACAATAGATAAACCTATTACTGCGGCTGTGTAGGTTACCCTTTTTGAAAACTGATGTTATTTCTAATGAAACATTGTGAACAATGATTAAAAAACTTAAAATATTACGCATGGGTATTTGTATATGAGTATACATATTTACTAATGAGTGTATCCTTACGTTCTGTTTCAATTAATTATACACTAACGGAAACAATTATAAAATTGTAAAACTGAGTTTTATTATATGCGAACTACATGAACGTCAAAACAAAACTGAGAGACAAAACAACATGTATAAACTGACGTCGCGAATAGCATTTCGATTAGAAATTATTCGGAATTCCTGATCATGACACTACCATCTCTTTTCAAAAATTGTCGTCCGCGACAATAAAAACTCTTGAAATCAAGCGAGGTAATCCGTTGTCGACCAATGGTTGCTCCAGGGATACCAAGTCTCCCAAGCTGAGCCCGAAAATCACTCCAAGAAGACAACAGGACCCCGAATCTTGTTTACCCTGAATCTTCTTTTTTTTCTACCCAAGAGAGTTAATCTTTGTTCTTTAAATCTATAATCAACCAAAGAATCCCATTGCAAAAGATAGGATTTATTAGAGGAACTTTTAGAAGAAACTTTTTTCCGAAAAGGTCGTTTATTATCCTTTTTAAATTCAAGAACACCTAAATCCTCATCTTTTCCTCGGTCTACCTTCCAACCTAAGGGGTTAGTTTTAAGAAGACCAATTCGCCCGAATAGCCTTTTAGTTGGAAAGTTATATTCAACTTTTGAGCACTACTTACATGATAATTTTTCACAAGAACGACGTGAAAGTCTATCTGTATTATAATGAGCAGATCCTCTTCGATGAGTAATCTCATAATTGAACTTGCTCAATTTTCCTATCGATCCTGCTAACTGTCCATCTGAATGGTCTGTTCGAATAATACATTCCCTACCAACAAGATACTGCGAAAAATGCTACTACTCATGCGATCAAAATCGGAATCCGATGAAGATTGAGGACTAACTTTCTTGTTCATTTCCATAATCGCCCTTATTTCGATCGCAAAAGCAACAGACGCACGCAGTGAGGTTACAAATTGCAGTTGTAACTGTTGTTTGACGAAAACATCAGATATAGCCAAAATAAATTGCGAACATGCAACTTCATCTTGTTCTTCCGGTGGAGATTGAGTGGAAACTAATCTCAATCATCACAACAAAAAAATATATTTAGTGCAAAGAGTTGGAGTTGAAATAAAAAAGTAGGCAAAATTTGAACTATTTTTTATTAGTTTTGTGAAATATTAACAAAATCCTGAGCTCATTTCATTCAGAATTTATATAGTTTCCAGTCTATTTTATAGAACATAATCCAAATTATAGAACTACATTAATTTCGAAGCTACTATTAGACATTGGAATAAATCTCCGGGTCTCCGGGTAGACCTGATTATATTTAATTCGACACCTGAACAGAACTTTTTACTGATCAAATTTTTTATTTCTAGGTTTTCACGTGCGCGAAATGTCCAGCTCGATACTTCAAGCTCGACGCCTTGGAATACCACATGACTCTCCACGGTTCCAACAATAGATTTAAATGCATTGAGTGTGATTATTCTTCAAAAACAGCACAAAACCTCGTTAAGCACCAAGTGGTTCATCGCCGACACGCCGAGACAGCAAACCCAGTCTCTGTACCTCGAACTCCTGCTCCAGATCCTCAATTCGGAATTTTCATGCGAGGAAACCCAAACTTTGTCTATCCCGGATACTTTCGAAACGGTCGGCTGAAGGAAAAGCGATATAAATGCCACAAGTGTCCTTCAGCTTTCGAGAAACGCGAGCAATATCGGGTTCATTTAACTCTTCACGGAGCCAAACAGCGTTACTGTTGCGATGTTTGTGACTATTCTGTGAAATATTACGCTAATTACGCACAACACATCAAAAAACACGAAGCCAATGCTCTTGCTCAAGCTTCTCGTCGTCAGTGCGAAGAAGTCGAAACTATTCCTATAGAAAACGAAACTGACGATCGCATCTTTGGAGGTCGTTGTGGTAAGACCTTGAAAAAAACGAGCCTTTCGAATTACATAAATAATGCTCAGATTATTCCTCCTCAAACTTCGAACCAGGATAAGCAATCGGTGATGATAATGCAGAGGAGAGGAGTTAATCAAGCAGCGACAGAACCTGAACCAGAATTAAGATGTCAGTCCTGTCCATTTTCTACGAGTGATAAAGAAGTCATGGACTCGCATAAGAGACGCCATGGCCTCGAAAGATTGAAACCTTCTTGTCCTCATTGTGATTATGTTCCGAGGAAAGAAGAGAATGTAGGAGATCATATCAGGTTACATTTTACGAGAATTTTCAAGCCTGAGTCCTACGTTATTGTGGACTTTTTGTCTCTTTCCATGAAAAAATTAGTCGAAGATGGAAAAGACGAAGAGGAGCCGGAGATTATTTTTAAAGAATGTGAAGATGGAAAATATCTTCCGGATTTAGACACTAATCCTGCGTCTCTGAATAATAGTGCGAATGAAATACAGGAAAAAGTAATTGTTGATCCGCTTACGGGAGAGACGAAACCGCAGATGACTGTGTGAAAGCCAGAACTGAATTTAAGTTTACGCATAAATGTGTTTGTTAGTCACCAGTTAGGATTCGAATGATTTGGATCTTGAGTTCGATGTTATTAGCTTGTAAAGCACAGTTTCTATGTCAAAGATGATAATTTTGTTCCTTTTTTACGTTTTGAGATTTTAGTTATGAGCGGATTCAAACTGAACCAAGTCTTTAATTGTTGTTTTGAGAAGATTGTTAAGGTAATTGAATGTGAGACTGTTTAAAATAATGATGCGTATTTATTGTTACGTTTCGTTCGATGTAAGAAGAAAATAAGTTTGATCTATTTTCGAATATGAAAATACCAGTAAAGTAATATAATCGCTTTCGTAGCATTTCGTGAAAACGTTTTTACAGTAAAGGGAGAAAATTCAGAAAGAATATTTGAGATGTACACATGTGTGTAAATATATTATGTATAAACAGATTATATCTTTAGGACGTGTAAGATCATCTTTGCACGATAGACAGCATTTATGAGATTCAAGACCAGAAAGATCGAAACGCGAAGTTGTACATAAATAAAAACTAAAAATACAGTAACGGCTTATCTCTATTTTTAAAAATACCGTACATATGAAGATTAATTGCTAGAAGATTAACGAAAGCGTTTTACACATCGATATGTCTATGGCAATTTCGTCTTTTTTATATTTATGTACAAAGTACATGCCACAAATGTTTTGGAAGGCAATTATTTCTGTTTGAGAATTATCAAACACCGGAGGATAAGGATTGAACTGTACAATCTGTGTTTACAATTCCGGCGCTTTTTATAAGAACGATTCCTTCCACTTCGTCTTCGGGAATTTTGTAGCGGATGGCCTGATGCTATCTGCTTGGTCTTTGATCTTCGACTACTGATATTAATCTTTGCCGCGTCTTTTTGTTGTTTTGGCATGTACAGGAAACTAGTCCCACCAACTGTTTGGTTGAATATTCCTGAAAACCCAAATTTGAATTAAATTATGTAAGTTGAACATTTTAATGATAAATTTCATGTTGAAATTTCTTGAGTTCTTACTTTGTGTTCTTTCACCCATTCTTCTAATTTATCTTCTGTAAGATAAAATGCTTTAATATACAATTCGACGTATTCTTTGTGTGGCATAGGTCTCAGAGAAGTGAAACTTTCAAACTTTGATGTCAGCTGCGTAAAATCAAGCTGCATCAGTCCTCTTCCTCCGTTGGAACACTTTTTGGCATTCGAAAACCTATTATAGAAAGTCATTATCCAGTACAATTTTTCAAGATTTTAAGAATGAATTTCAGATTTGAACATACCCTTCCACTAAAGTTCGCGTCACCAAATGAGCCACATTTTCCCAAATCGCACTGTCCACTTCCTTCGGCAAAGGCACTCGATTCCCTATATCGTTAAGTCGCTCACGTAATACTTGCATGTCCTATCAAATACAATTTTTTTCATAAATTTCTGTTTTCCCATAATCTATTACTTCAAAAACCAGTACATACCCGTAAAATTTTATCAACATAACTACTATGTTGAGACATCACGTCCCTCACCTCCCAATTCACTTTACTCATGAGATTCAAAACACCAGCAATATCAAGAGCCTGCGAAACGACAGCCATATACACCGGCTTTCTTAAATCCGTCACCGAAGTAATCGTCTGCACGTAAAATTGGTGCAGATAATTCCTCTCTGGACTATTCGCTATCAGATGCTCAAAATAATGCTTGAAACTGTTGTATTGATGTCCTAAAAAAATTAAAGACTCCACAGCTACAGCCCGTTCAGTAAGTCCGTGAAGCTTTTCTGGCTGCGTGAGATTCACGATTGGAGATATTAGAGGTTGTTGAATCTTGTGAGTCCGACTCACCGGATTCTCCATATTACTTCCGTCAATTATCAGATTTTCCTTCATTCGAGCTAAGGCAAGCTTCAATTTCGGACTATAGAGAGAGTCACTGGTAATTACGAGGTCTGAGGTAAAAAATAAGTGTACGGTGTAAAAATAAAGCTCGAAGAACTGAATCATGCTTTGGATAACCGTCACAGCGATCGATTTCAGTAGTCTTATCATTTGCAAATATTTTCCACAGACTCTTAGAACACTTAAGGTTGTATTAGTGACGATTGGGCCACTATGCTTAGTTTTGTGTTTTTTCTTAGTCACTTTAGCGTAATCCGATTCGTCTACGAAATCGTGTCTCAATTCGTCAGGAATATCGTCATCGGAATCTTCCGAGGAGCATCCTGATAGTTCGTCCTGAAAATAGCGTCAATGAAAATTTTCAATATCGAAATTCGAAAGTCTTATAATTTTCAACAGTCAAAGGGTCAACGTTTTCGCGAAAATAGAATTTAGTTTGAGAACTTTCAAATAAGAATATTAAGATTCTTTACCCCAGCATTAGCTAGAATATCTTCATCCACTGTCTCATCCAAGCCGACATCAAAAGGTGAAGTTCCTCCGTCTAAACACCGCTGTAACCATCCATTAGTCACGCAATTCTCATTTTCAGACAAGCTTGAACTCTCGGACGCATTCCAGTTCTTAAAGCTGTTTAGAATAGGTTTCAAGCTTTTGAATTCTTGAAGTTGTGTCGCCACGAAAGTAGGTTTCACGGGACAAAGCTCCCAACCATCGTTTTCTAAAAATATTCGCAACTCGTCTAACCTCGAGATGTGGTAATTCGAAAAAAAAGACAAGCATTGCTTCCTGATGCACTCCTGCAAATTCTCAGACTTGCTAGCGCATAATTCTTCGCCAATTTTCATCAGTCTGAAATGTTCATATATAAATGAAAATACCTTCAAAAAACAAACTTACATTAATTCAAATGAAATGTATACAAAGCAGGATTACCTATTAATAATTCCCAAGACCTGCACAAATTGTTCAAACTTAAAATTCGACAAATCCGTGCCCATAAAAGTAGAAATTTTCGTTTCGACATCATGCCATATTCTAACGACACCATTTTCCAGCTTCTGCTTAACGTACTGCTTATTAAAATCCGCTTCTAAATCCTTATTCTCTAAAGTGTCCTGCTGCGCCTGATTTTCATGCGAACCATGCCATTCAACTATCAAATAATAGGAACTAAGAATCGCCCACATGGACTTGCAAAGTTCAGTCAAGCAAGGAATGAAATTTGTCTGCGATATTGAGAGACATAATTGTTTATATTGTCTTTTCATATCTCCCCCAGCAAAGGAATGAACAGCTGTAAATGCCGTATTATGAATCGCTGCTGTAAAGTGCATATGGAGTTGATCCATTGCAGTTTGAGATTTTCCCAGAAGAGTGTAGGCTTCCTGAACGGAAGAGTAGGTCGTCACATCAAACTGCGTGCACATTTTTGCTAGAGTAACGTCTAGGGTTTCTTCAACTTGTTCCAAAGTGTCTAGGAGTTTTCCATTCAAAGCTGCCACACAACGAAAATGTTTGAAAGTCTGCGCAGCACTTTGACATTCTAGAAGCAAGGAAATGGCTCCTGGATAGTTTTCTTCGTTCAAAAGTTCCTGTAGACGATCCTCCGTTCGTTGCTAAAATTCAAAATTCTCATTAAATTTTTCTGCATAGTTTAGTTGAATTTTGCAAAACCAAAACTGCAATCGGAATTTGAAACCAAATTATAATAGGGGAGTAGATAATTTGCAAAATATTGCAAGTAAGAGTATCTTTCAAAAAACTTACAAGAGTCTTAATTGTATTTAAACTGCTGAGTACGTCCTCAATAATCTGCCTTTTTCGGTAGTGGGCGAGAATTCCTAGACTTGCAGTTGTAAATTGCTTCCTGGCTAAATTCAGATCTGCTCTTCCAACTCTGCAAATAGCTAAAGTGTCTTGTAACTGCTCTTGCACTAATAAAATTCTTTCAAACTCTTCTTTACAGTCACTTTGCTTCTGGAGAATCAGCTGAAGCACTTTTTTGGAAACTACTTGCTGTTGTTGCTTCAATTTTTTATAATAACGTTCTATATCCTCAGAGTTTAATTCTTTCGGAAGCTTTTCAAGCTCGTATCTGCAGGGATCGAAATCACTATCGGCTTCGTAATAAATTTTTTCAATTGATTCTAATATTTCTTGGTCGGGAACTGCTTCACTTCCAGTTGACTGTCCTGCTTCGGAATGTCGATCTTCATGGTTATAAGATTCAGTTGAACTGACAGGATTTAATAAATCCGGATGAAGGCCCATCGATGGTATTTTTAGTGGATTCTTGAAAAGTATTAAAAGTTTTGTTCATTTCTCTAGAATACTTTTGGAGAAAAGTGCATATTCTATAATCTGGACACTAAGAGACACTTATTCAGATGAAAACTGAAATTCGAAATCAAATGAAGATGGAATACTTTGGTTACATAGATGGTATAATTGCCAGGGATTAGCCGGATATCTAAGAATTCTGGGTTTCCCTGGTCTGAAATGGCTATCCGAAAATTATTTTCAGTGTAGAATATACGCAAGATTAAAAAAACGGTGTGTTAAAAATTTGGATGCATTTTTAATCAGGAACTTAAAATTATTCTTAAGGTGTAGCTACTGAAGCCGAAATAATTAGATGAGAATGTAAAATACAAAACGAATTCGAAATTATGGATTGCTGACCACTTTTCGTTGAAACTTTTTTTTTCATGCTGTTTGGAACATATTTTTCTCTCAAATACATCGAAATTTTAACATCGATTAGTCCCCGATTAGTTGGGAATAATTATAAATAAATGAATCTGTTTGTTCTGCAAATTGCAACACACATCTCTAAATTATTTAATTGCAAAACAAGCAACATAACCAAGGCCTAACTACGTCGCACAATTAATGCGGTATTTACATGTCATAATATGACGAAAAGAATACCGTGCTCGAGAAAGAAAGGATGAATTACGTGCGTGCTGTAAATACAATGAGAATTTTTGTATGGAAAAATTAATCAGAAAAAAATGGGAAATCTAACCTGTTTGTTGAGGAGGCCTAAAAATTTGAATTTTAGATCCTCCATCATAATGGTATTTTTGACAGACAAGTTGAGCTTCTTTTTATCCATCAGCTTGGTTATCGAACCTTTTCTAATCAAAATATAATATACTACTATTTTGATAATGAGGTTAAACTAATTGTAAGGAATGTCAATAGCTGCGCCTTCATGGTGCTGTCATTTTAGACGATGTTTCCTTCCTCTTCATTCCTCTTGGTGTTTTTCTCACAGCTCACCTGTTTTCTTGATCCACTTATTTTCTACTAACAAGCCATAGATATATTACAGAGTAGAGGAGCCACCTTAGAAGTGAAGCTAGCAAAGAGAGAGAGACGACAGACCGATGGTACTCTTTCGCTCTCACTTCTTTAATTTCAGAAACACACATACAAAGCCATTGACAGAAGTTCTGTAAAAATGACAATGGGGTAAATCCATGTTAAAATAGACATGACAGCTGCCATCTGTCACTCAATCCACTCATGCCACCAATCAGAGGATCAGAGCGCTCACTCCAGTGATGTAACGATCTTATGTGTTGGTCCCAACTGGAAATTTGTTCGTAGATCCCCCAGGAAACATTTTCATAGGGTTCTCTAAAAGAAACTCCTTAGTATCTTCTGACAAGAAAGGGGTTTCCACTCATTGCAGTAGCATAAAAATTAAACAATTTTACATAATAGCTCTTATTATGTTGCATGCTGTTTATTTCAAATCCATCAAAATCAACGCTACTACATTGAGCCGCTGATGGGGTTGATGATCAAAAATGTCAGCAGCTGTCAATGTGTCACAACATAACCTCAATCCCGAAGTAACGTAAAACCGTGAAACCCGGCCAGCAAACTAATGAAAGTAGTTTAATTTTGTGTTCGGATTTAAAAGGTGTTTTAGGTTCGAATTAGTCGAACGGTGATTTCGGGTTGTTACATGAAAAATAGTTTTTCTGATAGAGGAAATGGAAAGAGCCTCATTGCAGGATGGAGCAAGCTTAAGTATTTGATTTCTCGGAGCTTTGTACTGTGCATCGACTGAAATGCACTTAGATAATTTTGAAAACGTCAGGAAAGGTGTAGATGATGCCAGGGTCAATGTCACGTAATAAAGGTCAGAGGAAACAAAATTTGAGCAAGAAGAAGGGACCGCCTAAGACGTTGGGAGGTTAGGATTACTCGTTTCTTTTTTGCTTTATCTTTCAGTTGGAGAAATTTTATACTTTGTAGTGTAATTTTGATGTCGTTTGAGTCATTCGGTATGATTTATTTTCAGATGTTACGATTAATGATTTTGCTAATGCGTCTACTGGATGTCATTCAAGGTTGAAAAAAGCTGTTGCGAATGTTACGTCTGAAGGTACATTAAATTTTGCAATATATTAACGCATCTGTATATTTTATTATGGCAATTTCAAATTCTATTTATATTTTTCTTCTTCACTAACTGCATATTATATGAAAATATAGTCAATAAGATCTTTAAAATTGAATGATTCCAAGTACAAATATCTCCGATTCTTCTACTATGAATTGTGAATAATTACAGTCAAGCAGAGATTGATTATAACTGGTGACCCAATAACTGAAAATGATGATTTCCTTGGAACCCAAAAAAATGGTGCCAGTTCAAGCGAAGGTTTGTTAAATTATTTATTGATGGAACATATACATTGCAAACATGTTTTAACACATGATAATATGAATATTTCAGGAAAAATCTCTAAAGCGAAGGCTGTCATTCCTGATCATGAGGAAATCGAAAAATCAGATGAAGGTGATACATCTTTTCAACGTCATTGATTAATAATCATTAAACTAATCTTATAGTTAGTATTTATGATAATATTTATCATTTCAATCATTTTAGGGATTGATTATCCACTGGATTTATGGTTTCTCATATCTGAACACATATGCCCTGAAACAGTGGGAACGTTTGCAAGCATTTGTAGGAAGTCTTACTACGTAACACACACAGCAAAATTCTGGTTCCACCTCTCGAAACGGTAAGAATATTATGGCATTCATTGTGAACAAAATCTTCGAAATTATATTGAATAATCTACTTTCAAATAATGATAAACTTTTTTAGGTTCCACAGATCTGTAACTGGCTTACCACCATATTTACAACCTGGTCGCATTCAACGTCTTTATGGACTTAGAGCTTGCGTCATTCGAGGTCTTTACTTCAGTTATTATCAGTTTTTAAAAGGGCCAGACAATAAGTCACACATGGAACAAAAAGACCCGCATTCGCTGGTTAAACGACGATGTTCTCTTATGTGGCATAAAGTAAAATATCCAAATATTATCTACATTTCATTTATTCATTTGCGGTTGTGAGTAAACCTGATGTTTCTTTTCAGAAAGGGGAAACCCGATGGTACTTCTTTTTTAAGTTGAAAGAATCAAATGTAAATTGTAAAAAATATTCTGGCGTTCAGCGGTTGGATGGGAATAGTAATCTAAATTCCGAATTCAATCCCCACAGCGATGTGTTGTTTAACCCTGAGGCAGGATGCAAGGTTCTCCGAGTAAGTTCTCAACAAGGGGTTGATCACTCTTAAAACCTTATACAAACTCGTCAAACCTTTTGAAATCTTTGTGATATCTTCAAAATCTACTTTCCTGATAACAAAAATATAATTTGTCAAATAATATGAAAGGATTGAATCCAGCACCCTTAAACTTCAAATATTAGAAAACTACTGAGAAGCATGGAAAATGTAGACTGCTGGTCAAGTAGTTACTTGACCAGTAGTTTGCATTTTTCCATCCTTCTCAATTTAATCTGCCCTGGTCGAGAAAAATTACATCTCTTAATAATTAGAAAACTATAATTAATTTCCAATCTGTTTCTAGGTTACTTGTTTACAGTACAGCATGGTGCCGCCCGTGATTGGGTTGACTCTGCAAACAGTATCAATGCACTTATCCCCGGGATTTGAGCATCATCGTCTAATGCTCGGATTTGGTTCCGTTTACGTGCCGGAAACCCTGACGACAATGATCACCTTAATCGGCGTGGTTCACATTGACGTTTTCGATTGGTGGCAAACTCAATATCCATATCAGCCAGTTGAATTCAAAGTCCCTCAAATCACTCCTAAAACACCAACTTACGACTCTTGGGAACAAATTTATTCAAGTATCAGGGATCGGGAATCTTTAATTTATACGTGATCTTTAGCAACGTTTGAATTAATTTTTCATCGATCTATGATCCGACCGAAAAGAGAAAACACGGAGTGGGATAGTAGAAAGTAACAGTTTTCCAATCATGTGTCTAGTTTTAAGATGCTAGGTTTCTCAGATTATTTTTGTAACTGTATTATGAGTTTATTTGAAAGGATTTTCGTTTTTGAAATGGATAGGTCCTTGAAATAAAACTTCGAATGTTTAAAAGAGTGCAAATTCTAAATGTATAAAGTTCGATCGCAGTACAAGTTCTTAATAATAAAATAGAGTTTGTCATACAATCGGCGTAAATTTTTATATACATGCATAAATAAATTCATAGTTGAGAAGTATTATTTCCTTCAAATATGAAAGAGTGTTACAAGTTAATCATAAACTAATTTCTCTATCGGATTAACGGAAACAAATTCAATTTAACTTGCCCAATGATTTCAAATCATAGTATCGAATGAACAAATTTACTCAGGCACTTTTTCAGCTGACTTAAAATTCTATAATACTTATTTGATGATTAAAATTATTCTAATAGTTCGATATGAAGAAATAATGACCAACTACTTCTTATCTTTATTTGCGACAATCCAAGGGTGTTTCTTTACATCAAACAGTGGAATTCTTTGATTGCTCTCCTTCTTGATGAGCTGAAATAAAAAACAAATGTTTGCTAAATTGTTCTTTGAATTTCATTCATGAAATTAATTTTTGATCATACAAAAGCATAAGCCTACCCTTGAAATGAGGTCTTTAGCTCCAGAAGTAACTAGCGATGGCCAGGGAATTTTCACAGCTCTAATTTTTTCGTAAGTTTCTTGTTGAGAATCACTAAGGAAGGGAGTTCTTCCTACGAGGAATTCGTAACAGAGAATTCCTAAGCACCAATGATCTACGAAGATGTCGTATCGTTGGCAAGTTACCATCTCTGGTGGAAGATAATCTAAGGTACCGCAAACTGTATGACGTCTACGAATGGTAAACAGAAAATTTCTCCCTGATTTTTAACCTATTATATTTTTTAAAAACAAAGAAATTAGTTCACTTACTTCGTAGAAGGTGCGTGAACGGACCATCCAAAATCCGCCAATTTGATATCACCCCTGAAGGTGAGCAGCAGATTTTCCGGCTTTATGTCTCTGTGAATGACGTTCATTTTATGACAATAATCGAGAGCGTCTGCCACTTGATATATGTATTTTGCAGACCTTGAATAGAAGAAATGCAAAAAATTGAAATTAGAAAAAAAATATCTAATTAGTTAAAATAATTTAAAATAATATAATGCTTACAAATGCTCGTTGAATCTTTCTCCAGGCTGGCGTTTTAATTCTTTGTACAATTCGCCCCCTGCTGCATATTCAAGTACCAAGTATATCTTTTTATCATCGTGGAAGTAAGTGAGTAGTTGTAAAATGTTGGGATGACTGCGATACGAAACATGCGATAAGAATGTAAATAAACATGTCACTGGAACTCGAATTGTTTTCAAAATATGAATAAAATTGCAATGAAAGAAAAATACCTCAAATGAGATTGAATTTCAATTTCTCGCAAGGCTTGCTTTTCGACTTTACCCTTGACGAGTTCGATTTTGTAAAGCGTTTTCAACGCAACCATGAAATGTGTCGATTTTTCTCTAGCTAGGAACACGCGACCGAATTTTCCACGACCTAGAGGAGCTCCAACTTGGAAATCGTCCATTGACCAACGGAAACTATAGTAAAAGATGTATAGTTGAAAAGGTTTAGAGGAAAACTATGAGGTTAATAATAAACTAAGAAAACTTACTTTCTCCCACGACCCTCAATGTGCATTGCCATTGACTCAAGAGTACGCTGGACATCTTTTTTATAAATCTCTGGAACGTTTTCCGGAACTTTGAATACTGATTCCATCATCTTGTCAAAATCTGCTTATCGGAGTGTTAGTATTCAAAAACTCCTTAAATCTAAACAAACAAGAAATTTATTGAACCTATCTCATTTATATACCTTCACTTATTAAAATCGTACAATTAATTCTATGGCCATTGTTATGTGTACCAAAATTTTCTTACAAATAGCCGGATTTTTTCGTTACACATATAAGGAACTGGGAAAAGGGCTATTAGTACCAGAATTTCGGTACAAACAGCCGGATTTTTTCGGTACACACAGACACTCCCTTATTCCATACCATTGTTCTATTCTAAAAATTGCGTATTAAACTTGAACGGTCAAATTTAATACATGAAAAGAAATCTAAAATGAGAATTTTCATGAATCATTCATAATACTGTCTTTTTAATTAAAAGAAATAACCAAAAATTAAATTTAAATCCCTTACTTTACGAGTTTGAACTACGAGAAAATATATATATGTATTTTTTTTTGCATCAAGGGACACTCGTTTGGAGGAAAAATATTTTGTATAAAAAATTAATGCTGCACGAAAGATGAGGACAAACTATCGAGAATAAAAAATTTCCCGCAAATCCACCATCCATAGATTGCAACACTTCAAGGTTAGAATTTCTCTATACGCCTCATAATAGAGACTAGTTATTTATAAAAGATATACTGTCTCTAAATTTGGTATATTATAACTCTCTTCAAAATAAATTGTATATTAAACTCACCTTGAAATGCGTTTTTTGTCACATGTAGGTGCATAAGAACTACAAAAGCTTTTCTACTCCGAAATGCTCAGAGAACAGTTGCCAAACTGCCGAAATCAACAGAATTTTCAAAAATGAAAAATTGATATGGCCGCTATACTTGTCTGCGCATGCGTGCTATAATCCTGAAAAGCGCGACATTCAAACCTACAAATAAGTGTGTTCCATTTGCAGACGCCACTTGATAATGAATTTTTACCATATTGTAAAAAATTGTATTAACCCAGGAAAAAACATACCATATCCATAGCAAGTCACAATTAGTCACAAAAGTTCTCGTGACGTGGTCAACGTCCACCCTTGGGAACGTTCTACTCTGGAACGAGCCTGCGACGACGCTTTAGTGAGATTGTTATGGTTATTATTATAAGCAAATGTAGCGTAAACCATAAGAGATATAGGTTAAAATGTATGTCATTCTAAACTATGGATATCATATTATAGTGTAGTATACGTAATACTCAAAACTCAAAAATGACATCTATTTTCACCCATCTCTTACGGCCTACACCCTGCAGCGGATCCTCAATAGTTTCCGACGTCGGAAACGACGTAGGAGAATTGGGATCATTTCCGACGACGGAAACTATTAGGATCCGACGTAGGATCCGAAAAGATTTTTTTTTAAATGTTTATAAACTAATAAGTGTAACGCATACTAATTCTTATTTTATATGATAGTTTTATACAATGTTACTAGAAAAAATATATATATATTTTATTATATAAATTAGAAATAATGGAGAACACTGTTCAACATTTAATTTAGTATCAAAATATCAGCACTCAATAAACAGAAAATTCTTGAAATAAATTCACTGAAAAGTTTTGGATAGTAGACAAAAGTCCTAGAGAGAAATCTCCCACAAATCTGAAGTTGGCTTTTGGCATAAAACAAGTCATTCAAAAATGTTATCACCCCTAGCAACCACTATGTGCACTCACTTTTTATTCGCGATTCGACTTTTCTTCTTTCTTTTACCTCGATAATCACATTTTTCAATGAATTTTTATATGCAAAAAGCCAACTTGAGATTTGTGGGGGAGATTTGTCTCTGGGACTCTTGTCCACTATCCTAAGTGCGTTACACTATAGTTTATAACCATTTTATTGAAAAAAATAATCTCGTCGGATCCTAATAGTTTCCGGCGTCGAATCCGACGTCGGAAACGATTCCAATTTCCTACGTTGGAAACTAGTGAGGATCCGCCGTAGGATCCTATGTGGGTTCCGAAGTCGGAAACTGTTAGGATTAGACATAGGATCCGACTTCGGATTTTTCAGTAGGGCACGGCATATTTGTTGTTAACAATAACAATAATGGTATAGAAGAACGATCTATATAATTTCTTTATATAGTGCCAGTCTTACCAGCTTCAATTCGGGTAAAAGAAATTATTTCTAAATATAGGCACATTCTTGACAATTTTTCTGATCTTCTAAATATATTTGAATATATGCCTTTTATTTGATCAGAATTGAATGAATCCGCTTTCTAATTTAGTTAACAGCTTCGATACGAGTATTGAATAGAAAAGTATGTTCCGAGTTTTTTTCATTCAAAGGCCGGAATAGTTAATTCTGATAGAAAGTTGATTCCGGATCTATCTGATCGTTTCTATTTCTTTCGAAGCTTTTCACCCTAGCTTACATTTTTCGCTAAAATATCTCAAAATCTTCCGCAATTTAAGGAGGCTTGGGCGTTTGATGTCGTATAAAGTGAGGGGCACTGAGGGCGCACGTCTTTTTTGAATGCTCATTGCTACCTTATTGTTTGAATGATTAAACGTATAACAGTCCCATGTAAGTAGAAGATCGATAAATCGTGAAAGGGTCACTAAAAATGCAATAGTAAAAATTTAAATATTTTATCCAAGTGCCTCATATAGCAGTATGTACTTTTTTCGCAATTTTCTCTCGATTCAAGTCGTCAACTCCTTGTTTTTATGTAACTGATAGATTCCTCTCGATTGAAAGTATCAGTACATATTTGATATTTAGGGATTTGTGATTTTGTCTCGCAGGTAAGTCGATTTTTCTCCGGAGTCCCATAAGACTACGTGTTAAACAGATACTTTTTCGGTAGCGATTTTTTGGAAATGACGTCGACAACCATAGTAGTTCTTTTTCCCAGATGAATAAGACATACTTTATTCAGATAATCTGTGAGTTTCAGACTTTTCTGCGATTTTGTTTAAAAACGCCTAAGCCTCCTTAATTATTCGTTTACGGGTTTGAGTGAACGTGACCTTTCTCTTCAGAAATTGTAACTGATCCCCTACACCTTTGAAAGTTGAAAGAATTCATTAAAGGAGTTTGTAAAGAGAATTGCATGGAAATAGAATTCAAATTTATGAATTTAACCCCTACAACGATAAATATGGTATAGGAAGGATGCAATAATATATAACTAAAAACATAAACTCTACTAAAGGATGACATCCATTTTTACCGATTTTTCACCGCTTGCGAGATATATTTGTTTGTAAAAATCACAATAACAGTCAGTCTGGAACGTCCCCAAGGTCCGGCGTTATACACGCCCCAGAAAATTTTTTGGAACGTTTTCCGAGGCATAAGTGTAAAAAAAGTAGAGGATGAAAACGAATTGAGCGTCCGGATTGCAGAACGACCTTAGCGCGTGGTGTCAGCCAGATTAATAGGCAAGAGAGGGAACGACGTGTTGCTACGGGCCGAGTTAATTGAACAAATAATTTCAAAACTGCCATCATTCCGTTGATAATTATCAAATCGAATTGGTTTTTGAATAGAAATACTTATGAGTCTTGAGCGCTTTCAAAAAACCTTATTAAACGATCTATTTCTCATATTTTGTAATAACACCCGAAGTTTTTATAACTTTGAGGTGAGAATCTCAACTATAAATCCCAAAACAGACCTAAATAAACAAAATTAGTTAAGTTCTTAAACATTTATTTATGAAGTTCTTAAAATTCAGATAGATCGGTTCGTATTGATAGCAATGACGAGCATAAATAAACAAAGGCTCGGTTCGATGCTCGCGTCGCGTCGCTCACTTTGTTTATTTATGCTCATCATTGCTGTAAATATAATCCAATGGATCTAAATTATTGATATTTTATAATTAGATGTATAAGAATTTAAATAATATTGTTAATGTTGGTCTTTTTTGAAATATATAACTGACTGTGATTGTTCAATAAAGGAAAAAATTCAAAATTTAAAATGCAATAGCGATCTTTTCCACACTTCAGGTGATTAATTCTTTGAAACCAATTATTTCTATATTTGCCTAAGCTCTTTTCATTTGATTAACCATTGTCTGATTTATCCCTTTGTTTGTTCCATTCTAAAACACATTAAATAATTGTAAAATCTTTGGACTTTTAAAAAGTCAATTAAACCATTGACATAATCGATTAGTGTCAAACTAGGTTTATTTGTTTATTTTCCTAACCGGGTTCTGAGTTGATTTCATACGAATTTTCCGTTTTGAAAATGGGGAGGTCCTTACAGTAAAATCTCGACAGTTGAAAAGAGTACAAATTTTTAATCCGTAATTTTTCGTACACATGTGTAAAATAAATCAAAGCTTAATGAGCATTTGTTTCCTTTCAATATGAAAGATAACTATAAATTATTCCTAAACAAATTTCTCTAACGGTTTAACAGAAATAAATTCAAATTATGCTGCTCCTCAAATCAACATCGCATCCAACAACAAATAACAGTCATCAGTCACTTTTTCAGCTGACTTTAAATTCTATAACACATATTTAACGATGCAAATTATTCTAGAAGTATGATAACAAAATAGAATTACTAACTACTCCTTATCTTTATTTGCGACAATCCAAGGGTGTTTTTTCACATCCGCTAGTGGAATTCTTTTATTGCTCTCCTTCTTGATAAGCTAATAATAAAAGTTCTATTTGTTTAGTAGTTCTTTGAATTTTAGTCGCGAGATTCATTTCAATTGTGCAAAGTTATTAGCTTACCCTTGAAATAAGATCTTTGGCCCAAAAGCTCACTAGATATGGCCAATGAATATCCACAGCTTTAATTTTGTCGTAAGTCTCTTGTTGAGAATTACTAAGGAACGGAGTTCTTCCTACGAGGAACTCGTAACAAAGAATTCCTAAGCACCAATGATCGATGAAGATGTCGTGTTGTTGAGAATTTACCATCTCTGGGGGAAGATATTCCAAAGTACCGCAAACTGTATGACGTCTAAAAATAGTGAAAAAGTGATTTAAAGTGTGTAGTTTTATTTCAATATTTACTGACCAGATGGTCATTTTTTACAAATTAAAAGCAGAATATTTCATCCTGATATTCGACCAATCATGTTACATAAAAACTAAGAAATCAGTTTACTTACTTTGTAGTAGGTGCGTGGACAGACCATCCAAAATCTGCCAATTTAATGTCACCTTTCAAGGTGAGCAGTAGATTTTCTGGTTTTATGTCTCTGTGGATAACGCTCATTTTGTGACAATAATCGAGAGCGTCTGCCACTTGATATATGTATTTTGCAGCCCTTGAATAGAAGGAATTTGTAAAATTGAAACCAGAAATTGGAGTCTTAAACCTGAATATATTATTTTTTCGAATAATTGAGTAAAGTATTAGCAAATGAAAAATTGTTCTTCGAGAAATTAAAATGCTCACAAATGCTCGGTGAATCTTCCTTCAGGCTGGCGTTTTAATTCTTTGTACAATTCGCCACCTGCTGCGTATTCCAGAACCAAGTATATCTTTTTATCATCGTGGAAGTAAGTGAATAGTTGAAGAATGTTAGGGTGACTAAGAAAACAAATATGCGATAAGAATATTATTATAAACATGTCTTACATGTTACTGGAATTCCTATCATTTTTAGAATTTGAAAGAAACCGCAATGAGAGAAAAATACCTTAAATGAGATTGAATTTCAATTTCTCGCAAGGCTTGCTTTTCGACTTTGCCTTTGACGAGTTCTTTCTTGTAAAGCGTTTTCAAAGCAACCATGTAATGTGTCGATTTTTCTCTAGCTAGGAATACGCGACCGAATTTTCCACGACCTAGAGGAGCTCCAACTTGAAAGTCGTCCATTGACCAACGGAAACTAGAGTAAAAGATTCATAGTAGAAAAGGCTTAGTGGTTAACTATGGTGTTCAAACAAAGTAATAATATAATCCGCAATATTTTAGAGCATCTTATCATTTTCAGAGTTTTAGATATTAGCTCCGACTGCGAAAACAAGGAAAACTTACTTCTCCTTACGACCTTGGACGTGCTCTGCCATTGCCTCAAGGGTTTCTTGAACATCTTTTTTATAAATCTCTGGAACGTATTTCGGAACTTTGAATACTGATTCAATCATCTTTTCTAAATTTACTTATCGGACTGTCGGTGCTTGTTAACTCCTCAATTCTAAAGGAAAAAACGTATACTAGAAATCGATTTTATTATTTTTCTACTAATATGTTATAATAAGACTATATATAATTATTCTTTATAAATGATGAACTGTTTCTCAACTTTGCTAATTAAAACACTTTCCCTAATAAATTGCATATTAAGCTTACCGTAAAGTACGTTTCTTGTCCCTTATCAGCACATAAAAGCTGCAAAAGCATTCCCACTCTGAAATGCTCCAAAAATAAATCACCAGTATTTTCAAAAATCCAAAATGAACCTGGCCGCTATATATTTACGTTGGGGAACCACTGATCCCTTACAGAACTGGATAGCGGGACATATGAACTAACTAATAAATTGAAAAATAAATGTTATACAAATTTACAATGAATGTTTACCACGTTATATGAGACGTTTATTTTGATCGAGAGAAAAACAGAAAATCGTAAGGAATAACGTGTAGCTATAATAAAGAACATTTTGTTTATAGCAGGATCCCGCATAACACCGAACGCCTTGCAAACGTTTTGAAAACTTTTTCTGGCAAAAGTTTGCAAATTTTGATGAAAAAAAACGTTTTCAAAACGTCGAATACTTCCTCAAATTGTTGATACTTTGACTGAACAAAACTTTTCATAAACGTTTTGAAAACGTTTGGTAAAAGATAGACCAAGCAATATTTCAGCAGATTAAATTTCAAAACGTCTCTAAAGTGTTTACAAAACGTTTACCCAACGTTTGAATTTAAACTTGCTTAAACGCGATACTATAATTACTTATGTGCCAGATTAATCAGTTAAAAGTAAATGAGAAGTTAACAAAGATAATATAAAAGTTGAAAAATGGAATTCTCACGGAACCATAGAAAAGGAAACGATTCTCGCAAAGGCATAGTGTGTGCTGTGTTGTCAAAAGTGTAACTCCAAAAAAAATTTTCACTAATTTAAGTTTCCACAAAGTACCAAAATTTGGTAGTGGTACTGTTACAGTGCAAAATATATTGTTTGAGAAAGTATTGTTGTTGATAAACGTTCAGAGTGGTTCTGATTGATTGAACGTTTTCCAATGGTTTACAAAAGTTTGGAACGCGGCCGTAATTCCGATCGTTTTCCAAACGTTTTGGAAACGTTTAAAGCACGTGTTGAATTTGTAGGCACTCAAAATTTTGAGTGTATCCAAAATCAGCGGAAGCATCCAACGTTTCCAAAACGTGTTTTGTATCCAACATTCCAAACGTTTTTGGTTTGCCAGAAATATAGCGTGAATCTGAAGAAAAAGTAAAAAAGGGAGGCATTCCATAATATGGATATCGTATCATATAGTGTAGTAATACGTTGTACTATTAAAACTAAACATGACATCCATTTTTACTTATCTCTTACGTGATAAGAAATATATTTGTTGTTAAAAAGAAAAAAAACTGGAGGTCAGAAAAGTTTAAAGTACGGTCCAGTGGAACATTCCCAGAGGATTACACTAATAGTGCCGTAAGTTCCGCGGGAAACTTGAGAATGTTCCAGGAATGTCTCACTTCCCCACACAATTTTTACCTATCTATCTATTATGTTTCTACGTTGCCTTGTGCTGTGCAATATTATTTGGACTTTTCGACGAAGTAAACACTTCACGACATTTTTATTTTTCAATTCCTGGCACTACAAATTAATTTTATACCATGGCATCTCCCTCCAAAATTTTCTAAAATTCCTTTCAACATTTTTGCTTCAAAAACTTCAAAGAAATTTGAATCCAATTAATTTTAAACGATGCGTGCCCCCGGAAAAGTTTCACGTGATGAATGGAGACTGGGTGTGTGGAATGTCAGAGGTTTAAATGATCCAAAGGAAAAGGAGTTGCGGGATACTATGCGCATCAGAAAGCTAGATATTTTGTGCGTACCGGAAACGAAGAAATATGGATGTGAGATTAATAAGGTGGAGAATTGTCTCGAACTCTGGTCAGTAGTAGACGTAAAATCACACGCTAGCCAAGGAATTGGTCTAATTATGGTACTACGACTGTAGGAAAAAAAGTCCGGTGATGCGTGGTGGAATGATGGAATACGCGTCGCAGTCAATGAGAAAAAAGAAGCATTGTTAAGAATGTTAAATACTAGAGGTCTTAGCGATAGGAAAAGGGCTAGGGTCATAAATGATTATAGGGATAAAAAAAGGAAAGCAAGCATACTAGTCAAAGAAAGCAAATATAAAATCAAAACGGAAGAAGATACGAAACTGCAAAATGATTTTGAGGAAAATAAGAAGCTATTTTGGAAATGGGTTAAGAAGACTAGAAAAGGAAAAACTAGCACTGAGGTAGCCGGAATTAAGAATGCTGACGGTGAAATGGTATGGGATTCTGACAAGGTGGAAGATTGTATGCGAGATTTTTTCAAGAAGCTGTATGAGGGTGAAGCCACAGAGCATAACAACAGTGACACAGACGCGGATACGTCAGCCAATTCCGATGCAGGTGGGGGAAGCAGAATCAGTATCGAAGACATTATTTCCGTAATTATAAAACTTAAGAATTGTACGGCTGCAGGCGTAGATGGTATTACCTCTGAAATGCTCAAGTTCAGTGGTGGATATTTGTTGGCGTGGCTGTGTGAATTTATGAATATGTGTGCTGTGGATAGCGAAGTTCCGAGTGATTGGAGAAAGGCGATTATTGTCC
>WSXT02176845.1:0-21766 GCA_011762715.2 Neuroterus valhalla | reverse complement strand
GTAACAAAAATAACCACTATAAGCCTGGTGGTGAAACCCGGAGAAAAAAGTTCTCACCCGGAGACCCGGAGACTGATTCCGAAACCCGTAGTCTCCGGGTGAAACCCGGAGAGTTGGTAACCCTATTTTAAGTTTATTGTCGGATAATTTCAGTGGGAAAACCGTCCTTTTTACATGTAAAAGTGATGAATCTCAGTTTCTTCGGAAAATTGTTTATAACAATCACATAAATTGTTTATTACTCCATTTCGTTGGTTGATCATCGCAATAAATGTCACTCCAATAATAATTGGAGAAAAAAACATTTTTTTCTAAGAGGAAATGACTGATTGTGAGATTTGTTATTAGAAATTGTTTTTCAAAATAGTAGTTGTTAACATATGCTAATTTACTGTTACAAATTATGACTCTTATGAAAAATATTAGCAATTAGAGTGAAAAAAAAATTTTCCCCAACATGTCGGGTGAAAATTCGATTTTCACCGGCTGTTTTGGTAGGGGAAAGTGGCATATTTCCCCACTAGTGGGGAAAATAGAAAAATAGTACGGCGAAAGTAAGACCTAAGTGGGGAAAGAAAAAACGATTATTTTCCCCGATAGTGGGGAAAATAGATCATGGATGTTTTTTTTTTTTTTGAATTTTCGCTTTAAATGCAATTTTCACTCGACTTTTTAGGAAAAATAATGTGTTCAACAAGTAGGGAACAAGCAATTACCCACTCGCGTGATTGCCACACTCGCCTTTGGCTCGTGTTACAAACTTCACACTCGTTGGTTGGAAATTGCTCGTTTTCCCCACTTGTTCAACAAATAACTATTTCCATGGAAAATACACACAAGCAACAATTTGCTTACTCAAATTGTTTATAAAAATAGTGATTGTTAACTTATGCTAATTTATTGTTTCAAATTATGACTCTTATGAAAAATATTAGCAATCAGAGTTGTTAATATATTGTTGATCTGAGAAACAAATTTAAAAATCGCAAACCACAATTCTCTTAAGAATTGATTGCTGAGCATTTAAGAAGAAGCATTCAAATCAGTTAAGAAAAACGACCTGTTGGCGATTATGAACACAATTTTTCGATTTTGAACTACTGTGCGTAAGTCCTTAAATTTATACATTTTTTGTGCGTTTACAAAACTTATACAAGATTGGTTTTACAACTAAAAATCGAAGCGAGTAAACAACTAAGCACTAATTTGGAGGAATACATGATTCTATTCGAATTACTAAGGAATGGGTAGAAAAAGTCATAAGGCAAACTTATGTCTAAGTCCGGTCCATTAGCAAAATAAATTCTTCCTGGTTTTGATGCATCATGGAAAGACACATAACTTACAATGTCCACATCAAGATTTTCTATACAATGATTATTTTCACACTTTGGCCACGAAATATCAGTACCATTAGGGAAAGTGATTCCTGCACCTAAAATTACATGATTATCCACAAATTCCGGTGCTGACAATATGGAATGGACTATGTCTACTCGGACTGAAGTTATCAATCCCGAGCACAGTATTTTATCCTCAACGATTCGTCCTGTTGCCAAATTGACTGGCAGTCTATTGAAAAATACTTCTGCCCAATCGAAAGTATCGTTACTCGAAATACTTCCTGATTTGGCAATTTGCATTTTATTTGAAGTCGAGTCAGTAAAATTGAGGAAAGATTTAGTAAGAAGCAACTCAAGAATCCTTTTTTGTAGTTCTCTACAAGTAGAACTTGAAAAGTACTTGGTTTTGAAATCAAGTTTACATTTCGACTTTACATTCTCCCCAAAGTTCACAACATACTTTTCTACGTCATTGCATTCTCCCCCTCCTGTACTCATCGGCAAAGTCAAATAGTTGTTGAATTTATTAATAACTATTTTCCTTGTTTCGATATTGAAAGATCTGTTTGTCACTAAGGTACCAACAAGAATCGGATTTCCCCAATTGTAACCAGGGTTTCCACTTCGCTTGAAACTGTTCACCTTATCATCGTTGACCCATTCGTAGGTGATTTCAAATTTTTGATAAAATTGCTCTGTTACATTTGCTTCTTTGAAGTAAACTTTAATATCTGAAATTCCCATTGTACCGTTGTGTCGAATCACGTAAAGAACACTTTTTATTACGTTTTCACACTTGTTATTGGAACAAGATGTGGGATTTGATTTCGTTTTATTGCAGAGAGTCCACGAATCAAGACAGTAGTTGGTTTCAATGGACGCACACAATTTTTCTGAACATTTCTGGAAAATTTAAACATTGAATTACCATCTTTGAATGCAGACAGTTTCTAGACGAAACATTGGAAATAAGAAGATATTGATCCTAAACAGCATTTGAGGAAGGTTAATTCACCTGATATCGATTGAACTTATTCAGATCGAGCAAGAGAGGTGACTTAATAATTGTGAAATTGTTATATCTATCAGAAAACAAGTAGTCATTTTTGTTAGATAAATTAGTCTGAAGGCACGATCCTTTCCATTCTTCAAGGTATTTCACAGGTTTTTTAAAATTACAATGTGCTGTAAATCCACTTTGTAGGAATTCTGAAAGCGAAAAAAATTTTGATTGATTGTTTCGCTGTTTCAAATATTATACAGGGTGTCCTGGTATTCAAGATAAATTTTTATATTTTTTGATAAAAAAAAAATGGAGTCGAAAATAATTATAAGGTTTCTTTGCCAAGTTATTAATTATCAAGTTATAACAATAAAGATCAACCAATCAGAAGCATGCGTTAGATATCTAAGAGGGTGTGCGTAAAGAAGTCAAGTTCGAATAATTCCTAATTCGTTTACTTTTGCAGTAGGTTGTGAGTGACTGGTGCAGTTTCACACCTTAGCGATATACAAAAATTGGAGCAAATATTTTTTCCCAAAACTTTCAATTCTGTAAAAGTACAAAAGGGGTTGAGATATTTATATTCTGTAGAATTATCTTGGATTCTTGTAGAATTCTCTAGAAATCTGAAAAATTCTCTCAAATTCTGTAAAAGGCTCGTGAACACTGCTGAATTCTGTAGAAGTTACTCAAATTCTGGGAGTTTTTCAAAAATCTGTAGAACTATTTAAAATTCTTGTGGAATTTTCTAGAAATCTGTGAAATTCTTTCGAATTCTGTAAGAGGCTCGTGATCACTGTTGAATTCTTCAGAAATCTATTGAGTTCCAGAAGTTTTGGAAAAATCTATAGAGTAATTTTGAATTTTTGTGGAATTCTCTAGAAATCTCCGGAATTCTCATGAACACTTTAAGAGGCTCGTGAATGCTGTTGAATTTTTTAGTATCTGTGGAATGTGTGTGATCCCCGTGAACTCTTGTGGAACTCTCTAGGAACCTGTAGAATTCTCTTGGATTCTTGGGGAATTCTCTAGAAATATTTGAAATACTCGTCAATACTCTACAATTCTCTAGAACGGTATGTAATTCTCCTAAATCCTGTAGAAGACTTGTAAATACTTTTGAATTATGTACAAGTCCCTTCAGTTTTAGAGAATTTTCTGAAAATCTGTGGAATTCTCCTGAGCTATTGTGAAAGTCTCTGGAAATTTGTGGAATTCTTGTAAGTCTTTGCAGAATTTTCGGGAAATATGTAAAACACTCGTAAGTTTTCTAGGATTCCCTAGCAATTCATGGAATATTCTTAAATTCTATAGGCGACTCGTAAATACTGTTGAATTCTGGATATGTCCCTTCACTTTAATAGAATTTTCCGATAATCCGTGGAATTCCCTCATATTCTCGTGAAATTCGTCAGAAATATGTACAATACTTATGAATTTCCTAGGCTTCTTTGAGAATCTTTCAATTTCTGTAGAAGACTTGTAAATGCTATTCATTTTTGTAGGAGTCCCTTCAGTTTCAGAGAATTTTCTGAAATTCTGTGGAATTCCCGTGAACCCTCTTGAAGACTCTATAAATCTGTCAAATTCTCGTGAACTCTTGCAGAATTATATAAGAATATGTCAAATATTCGTAATTTGAGTAGTGTTCTCTAGTAATTCATGGAATTCTTGTGAATTCTGTAGACGACTCGTCAATACTGTCGAATTCTGTTTATGTCCCTTCGGTTTCATAGAGTATTCTCGAGTCTTCTACGAGATTCAAGGGATTTTTACATATTAATAGATAATTCTGAGAATTCACGAGAATATTACAGATTTTCAGAGAATTCTACAAGAATCTAAGGGAATTCCACGGATGATTAGGAAATTCTATGAAACTCAAGGGACTTGTACATCATTCAAAAGTATTTACAAGTCTTCTATAGGATTTAGGAGAATCACACACATTCGTAGAGGGTTCTAGAGAGTTGACGAGTATTTCACATATTTCTAGAGAATTCTCCAAGAATCCAAGAGAATTCTACAGGTTTCTAGAGAGTTCCACAAGAGTTCACGGGGATCACACACATTCCACAGATAATAAAAAATTCAACAGCATTCACGAGCGTCTTAGAGAGTTCAAGAGAATTCCAGAGATTTCTAGAGAATTCCATAAAAATTCAAAATGATTCTACAGATTTTTCAAAAACTTCTGGAATTCAATAGATTTCTGAAGAATTCAACAGTGATCACGAGCCTCTTACAGAATTCTAAAGAATTTCACAGATTTCTAGAGAATTTCAAAAGAATTCTAAACAATCTTACAGATTTTTGAGAAACTTTCAGAATTTGAGTAACTTCTACAGAATTCAGCAGTGTTCAAGAGCCTTTTACCGAATTTGAGAGAATTTATCAGATTTCTAGAGAATTCTACAAGAATTCAAGATAATTCTACAGAATATGAATATATCAACCCCTTTTGTACTTTTACAGAATTGAAAGTTTTGGGAAAAAATATTCGCTCCAATTTTTGTATATCGCTATGGTGGAAACTGCATCAGTCACTCACAACCTACTGCATAAGTAAACGAATTAGAAATTATTTGAACTCGATTTCTTTACGCACACACTCTCGAATATCTAACACATGCTTCTGATTGGTTCATCTTTATTGTTAATAAATTGGCAAAAAACTTTATTAGTATTTTCGACTCCATTTTTTTTGGAATCAAAAAATATAAAAATGTATTTTGAGTACCGGGACACCCTGTGTAATCACTGGCGTGTTTCGCAATATTATATTTATTTACAAAATTTATATTTAAAATGTTATATCATTACCTAGAGGTTCAATAAAAGTGTTATCAACTTTCCAAACTGTGTCTCCATGCCGATAAGGCTCACTATTATGAAACCTAGGATCCAGCCAGTCAGGTCCCAAATTCCATTTAAAGTCGTTTGGATCTATTTCATCTATTGCATGAATTAGGTCTTTCACATCTCGAATACTCTGCAATTAAAAATGACACGTGCGGGTTTTTTAGATTTTTTGATACTTTTTGAAGAAAAACGCAACTAATCGACTTTTTTCCGTTTTTCCCAGGAAATTTACCATTGAAGCTTTATGATTAGACAACTTTAAGGTTATAGCATATGAAATTGAACAATTTTTGATTCTGTGAATTTTTATTTACAGTTCCAATTTGTCAAAATTGGAGGCACAAAACTTTGGACATTTTCAAGTCATAAATAGATTTATGAATGATTTCATATTCAAATCGTCCCAAAATTTTCAGATTAATTTTTGAATGAATAGTTCAATTTTCTACCAGAAAGATGAATTTTTTAACCAAATTGATTAATCGGCAACCTAAAAAGATCAATCCTTAACCGAAAAAGATGAAATTTTAACCAAAACAGGTGAATCATCGAAATAGAAAGACAAAGAAACGAAATTGTTGAATTTTCAGCCAAAAAAGTTGCTCAGTTATGAAATAAAAAAAATTCGAACAAATTGTCGAATTTAATGAATAACTTTAGAACCAGAAAGTTCAATTTCTAACTAAAAACGACCAATTCTCTACTAAAAAGATGAATTTCCAACCAAAGGGTCTAATCTTCTGTAAAAGACGAATTTTCAACCAAATAGGTGAGTTTCTACCTGAAATGTTGAAGTTTCTACCAAAAGAGATTAGTTTTCAAACCAAAAATACGAATTTTCAACAAAATAGTTGAAACTTTATCTAAAGATCAAATGTATACAACGAGAGATCATTTTCAAACCGAAGAGACAAATTTTCAACAAAATATTTGAATTTTCTACCAAACAAGATCGCTCAGCTTTCAATAATTTTGTTAGGTATTAAATTTAAAAAGCTGAATTTCCTACAAGTAATCTAATTCAAAATCAAGAAAGAGGAAGAAATATATATCATCAAGTAAGGAGAATTCAAACCCAGGAATTTATTTCTCCATTAAAATAATTGAATTTTCAAGAGGAGAGTTAAATTTCCCAGAAACAAGATTTTTAAGTCAAGAAAGAAAAATCTCAACTGAATTTTTGAACTTTCAACCCTACAGTATCATTTTTCAACAACTACAATTTAACTTCTAACTAAATAATTGAAATTTCTACCAAAATAGTTAAATTTTTAAAGAAAGAGTTTCATTTTTGATGAATTTTCAACCAAGAAAAGAATAATTCATTTTCCAGTCTGAAGAAATAATTTTTAACTGATAAAATGAATTTTCTATTGAAGAGATGAAGCCTCGAATTGGAAAAATGTTATTTTTTCAAATTTAAATAAATTTAGAACCAGAAAATTCGATTTTGAAATAAAAACGACCAATTCTCTACTTAAAAGATGAATTTCCAACCAAAAGAATTAATCTTCTATGAAAGACGATTTTTCAACCAAATAGTTGAGTTTATAACTGAAAAGTTGAAGGTTCTATCAAAAGAGATTAATTTTCAAACCAAAAATACGAATTGTCAACATAAAAGTTGGAACTTTATTTGAAGATCAAATGTTTACCGCAAGAGAGATCATTTCCGAACCGAAGAGACAAATTCTCAACAAAATAGTTGAATTTTCTACCAAAAAAGATCGTTCAGCTTTCAATAATTGTTGAATTTCCAATAATTGTTAGATTTTCAATTTAAAAAGCCGAATTTACTACAAAACAATCGAATTAAAACACTAAAAAGAGGAAGAAATGTATATCAGCAAGTAAGGTAAATTCAAACCAAGGAATTTTTTCTTCTACTAAAATAATTGAATTTTCAAGAGGAGAGTTAAATTTCCCAGAAACAAGATTTTTGAGTCAAGAAATAGTTGGAGGTTCTACCAAAATTGTTGAATTTTTGAAGAAAGAGTTTTATTTTTGATGAATTTTCAGCCAAGAAAAGAATAATTTACTTTCTAGTCTAAAAAAGTAATTTTTAACGGAGAAAAATGAATTTTCAATGAAAGATATGAAGCCTTGACTGGGAAAATTATCCTTTTTTAAATAATAAATAAATTTAGAACCAGAAAGTTCAATTTTTTACTAAAAATGACCATTTCTTTACTAAAAAGATGAATTTCCAATCAAAAGGATTAATCTTCTATAAAAGACGAACTTTCAACGAAACAGTTAAAACTTTATCTAAAGATCAAATGTATACCAAAAAAGAGATCATTTTCGAACCGAAGAGCCAAATTTTCAACAAAATAGTTGAATTCGCCACCAAAAAAGATCGTTTAGCTTTCAATAATTGTTAAATTTTCAGTTTTATTTTAGTTGAAAATTTAACTGCTTCATTAATACTTTGAAAAAATAGTTTTTGTAACTGAGAATTTGCAATATTCTACTTTGAAATCAAATTTAATCATTTTTAAGAATAAGAATTCAACTATAATGTTGGAAATTCCACTGTTTTGATGAAAATCAACTAGTCTGTTGATAGTTCGTTATTTGAGTTGAAAATTGAACTGCCTTGTTAATATTAAAAAAAAAAGTTTTCATAGGTGAAAATTTGCAATATTTTTTTTTTTAAATCAAAGTTTATTACTTTCAAGGATGATGATTGAACTATTGTGTTAGAAATTTCACTGCTTTGATGGGAATCAACTATTTTGTTAAAAGTTTGTTTCTTACTTAAAAATTGAACTGCTTTGTTAATTTTTGAAAAACAGTTTTTGTAGATGAAAAATTTCAAATTCTGTTTTTTGATCATAGTTTTTTTTTAAATTAAAAATTCAACATTTTTTTAGAGAATTCCACTGTTTTGATGAAAACCAACTATTCTGTTGAAAGTTTGCTTTTTCAGTTAAATCGAGATGGGAGTAGAACTAATTTGTGAAAATCGATTTTTTTCTAAATTTCATGTTTTAGTTGAACATTGTACTACTTTATTAATATTATTCTTTGTTAGATTTTCAATTCAGAAAGACGAAATTGACACAAAACAATCGAATTCAAAATCTAAAAAGAAGAAAAAAATGTATATCAGCAAATAAGGTGAATTCAAACCAAGCAATTTAATTTTCCACTAAAAGAATTGGATTTTCAAGAGGAGAGTTAAATATCCCAGAAACAAGATTTTTTAGTCAAGAAAGAAAAATCTCAACTGAATATTTGAACTTTCAACCCTAAAGTATCATTCTTCAAGAACCACAATTAAATTTCTAACATAATAGTTGAAATTTCTACCAAAATTGTTGAATTTCGAACGGAAGAGTTTCATTTTTGATGGATTTCCAACCAAGAAAAGAATAATTTATTTTCTGGTCTAAAGAAATAAGTTTTAACCGAGATAAATGAATTTTAATTGAAGAGATGAAGCCTTTCCTGGGATTTTTTCTTAAATAATACATTTTAGAACCAGAAAGTTCAATTTTGAACTACAAACGATCAATTTTCTACTAAAAAGATGAATTTTCAACCAAGTGGACCAATTTCTTAACATGATAGACAAACTTTAAATTAAATAGTTAAGTTTTCACCTGAAAAATTGAAGTTTCTACGAAAAAAAGATTACTTTCATACTACAATGACAAATTTTAAACGAAATAGTTGAATTTTGTACCAAAAAAGATCGTTTAGCTTTGAATAATTGTTTCATTTACAATTGAAAAAGAAAAATCTCCCACAAAACAATCGAATTCGAATCCTAAGAAGGAAAAAAATCAGCAAATAAGGTAAGCAGACGAATTTTGTATGAAGAAGTTGAGTTCTCAGCCCAAAAATATAATTTCCCACCGAAAAAAAATTAAATTTCACACTAACATAGTTAAATCTTGAACCCAAAAAGTCAAATTCTCAACCAAAAAGGATCACTGTGAAGAATGAACAGATTTTTTGATAATTTATGGACTACAGAATAATAGTTTGAATGAACATTGAACTTTATTCTCAATACTTCAGAAACATAAGCTAAAAAAGTGACAATTTATCTGAACAAATGAATCTTATTTTCCACATCAAACTTTTTCATTCCAACAAATGAAGTTAATGTTTCAGTCATTATCTCTTATAATTTCATTCAGATTTTTTAAAATTTTAATTTAATATATTATTTATTAGTATTGAAAGTATAAACCACTTACCACATTATTATTTACAGTATATACTGGGGGAAGATTGTCATAGACAATACAAAATAAATTATCCGCTAGCTTTTCAAGAATAAATTTCGAAGTGTTGCGATAAATAAAGTTGCTACTGTAACAATATCTGCTGTCGTAAATTTGTTCATGAACGTTTGAACAAAATGAAAATGCTTCTGTCTGATGATCACTGCAGTCTATATCACAACAGCAGTTAATATCACACGATGCCATCTGCAAATAAGATAAAAAGAATTTTCAGTTTCCCTCTGCAATAAATAAAATAAAATAGTTCATCTATTAGGATAATGCAATAATAAAGCAATACCTTCAAATCACATTCACATATTTCTGATATCGATTTGCTTATCATAATATTTGGCTTCTTAGCATTTGGAACATTACTTCCTGTATTATTCGGTTTTGTTGGTAATACTGGTAAAAGAGGTCCTCGTGGTTTCAAAGTAAACAATTTAAAATCTTCTGTCGATTCATCGTCATCTTCGTCTCCTAAAGAATAACTTGATTCTGTTGTTTCTATACTTTCGTTGTAAATTTCAGTAGAAACTTGGGTAACGTTATCACAAGTCTCGTCTGAACAGGTTGGCTCAGTCATGTCTCCCAGAGAAGAAGTATCAAGACAATTGTAATAAACGAGACTCAGTGAGACTAACCAATAAAATCTAAAAATCAACATCATGATTTTCTCGCAGAGAAATCTGTACTTAAATGATAATATTGTTTTGTAATTCAAACAAGTACAGGTCCGATGATTGGCATTCTATTTTTCACAAGCTACATCCAAACTTTTCAAAGTTTTTGCTCACGATGTGTACATTTATTTTTACTGTTCCCATGCTTTCTGTTAGTAGCTCGAATCTATCTTGTGTATTCACTAGGACGTTTGGGGATTTTAACTGCAGCGTTAATCCGAGAAATCTATCTTTTAGTCTATCATGCCAATTTCCTGTAACAATGAGGAAATGATAAATATCTTGATATTGGCAAAAATTGGGGATATACTTCGATATGTATTTTTGTCAATGAAAATAATTTTATTTCGGGAAAATACATATTTCAAATCTTCTTTTGTAAATTGGCACTCATTAGGAAATTGTAGGGAGAGGGAACAGAAATGGATAGGATGAGGAATGTAAAGAGAAAAAGAAGGAAGTGAGAAAGTAGCTAAGAAGATGAAGGGAAGGAAAAAGTAGAGGAGATGAGTATAGAAGAGAGAAGAAGGTATATACTGAAATGTGTGATAAGAAAGAAGAGGAGGAAAATAGAAGGTTTAAAGAAGAGGTGGACAAGGCTAGAACAGAAGAAGAGGTTTGGAAAGTAGTAAGTAAAGAAAGAAAAAGAAGTAAAAGTGTAAACCAGGATATTGAGATGGTAGAATGGAAAAAGTATCTCATGGATTTGCTAGGAGGGGTAGAAAATAAAGCTAGGAAGGAAGGAAGAGAGGGAAAGAGGGGAGAGAAAGAGACGAGGAAGAGGACATAACAAGAGAAGAATTAATCAATGTGTTGGGAATAATGAAGGAGGGGAAACTTCCAGGTCTGAATGAAATTCCAAATGGAGTATGGAAATATGGGGGGAACGAGCTAAAGGAATGGGAATGGATAATGTGCAATAGGGTATGGAGAGGAGAGGGTTGGCCAGATATATGGAAGGAAGGGGTAGTGATACCGATAATGAATAAAGGCAAAGGTTGAGGTCACTATCTTCCATCCCTCTCCTCCCCCACCTTAATCTCCTCTACCAATAATCCTTCAATTTCTTCCTCCATCACTCTCCTGTTTTTCTCGTCTAGATATTCCTTCCTTATTCCCATCACCATTCCTCCCATTGATCTGCCTTTCCTATTCCTCCTCTTTGCATTTTGGCATTGCCGACTGTAGCCTCTTGGTCCTCTTACTCTTTCCCATCCTTTTTCATCTAGCCACGTTTCCATCATCACTATCACACCCCACTATTCCAAATTCCTCATAAATTCTCTATCTTTCCTCTCCAATCCTGCTACATACCAGTAACATATTTTCCATTCACACCTTTCTTCCTTTTTGCTTTCTTCTATTTCTTATTCTCCCCTCTTTCCTTCCTTTATCCTCCAGTCCCCCGACGCCGCACTTTTTACTAACTTTTCTGCCTCTTCATACCAATCACACCATATATCTTGTATTATTATTTTTCCATACTTGACCCACGTTTCCTTTCCGTTCCTTCTCTCCTCTTCTGTTATTTTCCTTAACTTAGGAAAGACGAAGATAATGGAGGTTTAGAAAAGGAGGTGGAAGGAAAAAAGCATGGACTGGGAGATGGAAGGGAAGGGAATGAAGATAGAAGAAGTTGAGGAGTTTAAATATTTGGGATAAACCTTAAAAGCAAATGGAGATCATAGGGCACATATAAGAGAAAGAATAAAAAAAGCGGCAGGGGTAATGAAGCAGGTATAGGGTATAGGAAAAAGAAGATTCAAGAAAGATTGGAAAAGAAGGATGTGGTTGTTTGATACCCTGGTATGGCCGGTTTAGGTTATGAAGTAGAAATATGGGGATGGAAGGAAAGGGAAAAGATGGAAAGGTTGCAGGAACGGTATGTGAGATGGACGCTATGAGTGAATTGGAGGACACCTGGATACATGGTGAGAGAGGAAACGCAGAGGGAGAAATTGTGTATCAGAGCAGGGAAGAGGGCATAGAAATTTGAAAAAAGCTAAGGGAGGGAAAAGGAGGAGAGTCAGCGAAAAAATGTCTGAAGGTGGTGAAAGAAAGAAGAGGGAGGGCGATCTAGTTAACGAAATGGGAAGAAGAAAGGAGGGAGTTCCTTACAGATAAACATATAGGAGAGGAAAACGGAGTAAATTTTGAAAAAGTAGAAGAGAAAGATAAGGAAAGTCATTTAATAGGAAGATGGGGAAGGATTCCTGAATCAAAATACAATAAATGGTATAAGATAATAAAAAGGAAAGACTATCAAAGTATTTGGAAAAGGGGTGGGGAGAAAAGAGATGGACAAGAATAGCAAGATTTATATTGGGGAACGAGGTCAGGAAAGCGATGTATTGGGAATAAAAGGAGAAAAGAAAGTGCAGAAGAAATGGCTGAGGTGGAAGAAAAGTGAAAGAAAAAGGAAACGGAAGTCACACAATAAAATAAGGTGGATGAAATTGTCCAGTAAGAATAGGTAAAATTAGGTAGAATAAGATGAGACTGCGCTCTTTCTCTCTCGCTCAAACGCTCAAATCGTTAAGAATGCTCAAACACTCGGTCACTCATCGTTCACTCGCCCGCTCGTAGTCAGGAAAGAAGTTAGGCTAAGAGAAAAAAAGAAAATTGTTGTATATGAAGGGACAGAAGTTATGTAAACCCTTAGGAGACACATTATAAATAAAGAAGAAAATTGTATCTGAATTTTTCTTGACTAGCATTAGTTTAGTTTCTTGTAAAAAGGAATAAAACAGTTTTTAATGTAAAAAATCTTCGAATATTATCTTCTCAGAGTAATGAGTAGAGCTTTCAGAAGACGGTTGCATTTTTGATCCCGCAAGTTTCTTGATTCAAAAGGATGAATTTGAAAAAAAAACTGTTGAAGTTTCGACAAAAAATGATAAATTTGACGAAATAGGAGAATTTTCTACAAAATTACTGAACTTATAACATAAAAGATACATTTTCAATCAAATTGTCAAGTATTCAAACGGAAGAGATTAATATATAAACCAAAAGCGGTTCCATTTCTGACAAAAAACATTATTTGCAACCAAGAATGATAAATTTCTAATCCAACTAGATGAACTTGGAAATAAAACACTTGGATTTTCGACCAAAAAAGATGACCTCCACAAAGAATGCATTTCCAAAAATATAATTACACTTTCAATAGAAGATATGAATTTTTTACCAGATATCTGAATTTTCAACCTACAAAAATGAATTGTCTACCATAAAGTTTAATCTTCTAGAATAAAGACGAATTTGAAACAAGATGCATGAATCTTCGATAAAATAGTTGAGTCTTTAACTAATGAAGAATAAGTTTTCAACCTTAGATAGAATAGTTAAATTTTCAGATGGAAAGAATAATTTTTAACTAAAGAAGAACAACCCTTCTACGAATTAAAAAGAATTCTTGAAGAAGTAGTTTAACTTTTAATTGAGTAGTTAAATTTTTAGTCAAGAAAAGTGAATCTTTACCAATATAGTTAAATTGCCAACCAGGAAAATGAAATTCCCCATGAGAAGATTGATGTTCTACAATAAAGACTAATTTTCAACAACATACATAAATTTTGGTCCAAATATGCCGTCAAATTTTCAACCAAAGCGGTCAATCTTGAAAACAAATTAACTGTCAACGACATAGTTTAATTTTCAACTAAGAGAATGCATTTTCTACCAAGAAGATTATAATTCTAAAAAGAGGCACATTTTGAACAAAACTTTTCATTTGAAAGCAAGAAAGACTAATTATCTACAAGGCAGGTGAATTATATCCCTAAAATATGATTTTTACAAAAAAGGTTCGTTTCTATTAAATAGTTCAATTTTCACAAAAATAGGTAAATTCTTAGCGTAATACTTTTATTTTCTACTCAAATAATGGAATTTTTAACCAAACAATTTATTCACAACTAAACGGTGAAATTCCAAAATAAAATTAAAAGCCTCAACCAAGAAAGGTGAATTTTCACCAAGACAGTTAAATTGTCAAGCAGAGAAAGGAATTTTCCCATGAGAAGATTGATGTTCTATAATAAAGAATAATTTTCAACAGCATAAATGAATTTTGGGCCAAATATGTCGTCAAATTTTTAACCAAAGCAGTAAACCTTGAAAACAAAAAAACTTTCAACGATATCATCTACAAGGCAGTTGAATTCTATCCCCTATAATATGATTATTACAAAAAAGGTTGGTTTCTACTAAATAGTTATATTTCCAAAGAAATAGGTAAATTCTTATTGCAATACTTTTATTTTCTACTTAAATAATTGAATTTTTAATCGATTAGTTTATTTACAACTACACGGTGAAATTTCCAAATAAAATTATAAATTCTCAACCAAAAAGATGAGTTTTTAACCAAATAATAATTGTACTTTTAACCAAGACAATTGAATTGAAAACAAGAAGAATAACTTTCAACCGAAAAGATGACTTTTTCAATAAAACGCATGACATTCCAAGCGAATGGATGGACTTCCATCTAAAAAAGATAATTTTCTAACCAAAGAAATAAAGTCTAAACTAAAATGATGAATTTTAGAAAAAAAAGAAGTTTTCAACTAAAGAATTCAATGCTCAACTGGATAGTTGAATTTTAAACCACAAAGATGATTTTTAACCGAGAAGATAGATTTTCTCCACAAATACTGAATAAAGATTTATTATTATTATTATTATTATTATTATTATTATTATTATTAACAAATTAATTGAATTCTCAAATTTTTTCTCCGAGAAAAATCATTGAACGTAGAATTTGCATACAAGTTGAAGTTGAAGTTTTCTTAGAATTCTGTTGCCTCATAGAGTGATATTTGTAGTAGTTTCAATTTAAATATTTGAAAAAGTGATCCATATAGCACTTGTTTCAGCTGAATAATGATCTAGTACAACGTTCCAACCAATTTCTTTTTCTTTTGTCAAAACGATGCAGTATTTGAGAATCCAGTGAAGAATTTTAAAAATATTCTCGAAAATAAGGTTTTGAAGCTGAACAATTCATCTCCCAGGGCCCAGAAATTCAAATATTTTACGACTGCTCTTTGAAAATTTTAATATGACTCCTGATAAGGAGCTTTGAAAATTAAAGTATTCGAATTTGAAGCATTACAGATTCAACAAATTGAAATTCAATTAAATCTGAAATATTCCATGCAAGGGGAACAACTCCTTGTTGTTTACTAAGAAATTAAACATTGGGGAAAAAACCGAAATAAAATTTCTTTTAACGTCCAAAATTCAAGTTAAAATTTGCAACTCCTGTCAATTAAATAAAAAACTAAGAACTCAACGATGGCATGGGTTCCTCTTAGGTTCTGACTTGCTGGGAGATTTTTTACCTTGATAAGGGTGCTGGGTGAACACTGAAACGTTGGTAGATATTTCGAATATGTTTGCTTTATGTTTTTCTTTCAGATAAAAAGGCGAGAGATAGGAAAAAGAGAAAGAAGGTGATTTGGAGGCTGCTTTTCATTTATTTCATTGCCATGAGTTGTAGATTTTAACTTCATGTGGCTTCAAGTTGAAAAACAGTTGCATGAAAAGTCAAACTGAAGTATACTTATAAACTCTTCCATTGAAATATTAGAAAAATATGAAGCAAGATAAGAATGAAAAATTAACTTTAATGTACTAATCTGATTCAGAAAATAATTACCAATCGGTTTCCAAGTGTGACATTCAAGCTCGTGGGATCCAGGAGTTAAAGGAACAGAACAAACACCATAAGCTAAGAATAATATTCTGTTATGGCTATCTCTCCCAAATAGTTGGAGCAATATTTTAGGGGATCCTTGAAGTGATGTTGTTCCGTAATGTATATCCAGAGGATGATCCCAAACTGGCACATTGGTATAGAAGTCACAACTTTCTTGAGTTTGGCCCTCGAATGTCCCACTCATAATTTTCCATCCTGATCCTGATCAAAGAAAGAAAAAAAAAAGAAAATATAATGCTCCTGCACTTTGAAAAAAAGGATTAGCTTAATTTTGAAAAAAAGGGTTAGCTCAATTTAGGGAGAATTTGTGAAAAATATGCACCAGCGTGAAAACTCCATTTGCACAAGAGGCGTACTTGCTCGAAGTCCTTCACTGATGCTATCTGGCCAATTATGTGCAGTTCAGCCATATCCTTGCAACATGCTTAGACTGCAACAATCAAATTCATGCAAATTTGGAAAACACATTATCCTCTCATTTGCATTACAACTCATCGAGAAAGTCTTCACTATCAAAATTTGCATAATTTCCAGAGTTAGTATAAAATATTGTTAGTTTTTTTGGTCTTTTAATTGTCAGCTGAATTATTCATCACAGATCTTGATGTCATATTCTGAGATTGATCGAATCAGAGTTATTTGTGGCACCTTTCCATTAATTGAAGCTAAGATATTTTCATCTAGACGAGTTCCTATCGCGATAGTACGGAATTTTTTCGATTCAAATAAGCTTTCAGACGAAAAATCATCTTCAAGGCTAAACGCGTATGCGATATTGGAATAAATCATTTCGGGGCAGTTTTTCGCTATAATGCTGATGACACTCGATGATTCACAGGATTTTGGATTCAAATGTGAGAATACCGAAATTCTCTGAAGAGCATTGTTGCCAGTTTTATAGCATCCAGAAAGATTAAGGGAAGATGAATTTTTGAAAGCGTTTTTCTTGCCGAGGAATATGAAGTCTTCTGATATCAGATAAGATGCTTGCATGATATAGAGTTCTTTGAGGTTAGCTAATTTAGATGAATGTTCTCGAAAAGTGTATCCTGTCAAGGAGAAAGCTTTTGGTAGTTCTAACCTCGGTTCTAATTTTTCAACATGAGGACAGTTTAATATGCCCTATAAATTATATGAATTATCATCACAGTTAATAGTTGCAACATTCGAACGAACTCACGTATACTCACAGATAGAAAGAAAGAGAACAAAGAACAAAGAAGAGAACAAAGAAAGAGGAGAAGCAGGAATGTTGTAATCAAGGGGATGGAAATAAAAAGCGGAACAGGAGAGGAAGAGGTGAGTAATAATGATGAGTGAGACATGGGTGGAGGAGAAATACTAAAAAGGGATAGAAAAAAAGTTACCAAGAGGATATGTTTGGAAGATGTAAGAAGCAAGAAAGAAGCATGAGAACGGGAGAGGGATGGGCGGCATGGTATCAGGGGTGAGAAAGGGTCTTGTGGAAGAACAGGGATCTGAGGATGATGGCGAAAGAAAAGACGGAGTAATGATGAGAAGAATTAAAGTGAGAGAAAAGGGGGTAGCGGTAGTGTGTTTACAGGAGAAGAGGGGACGAGGAGGGGTGGGAAAATTATAAGGAGGTGGATTGAGGAAAAAGGAGGGGCTAGTATTGATTGGAGGTGACCTAAATGCATGGACTGGAGATCAGGCAGGAGAGGTATGGGATGAAGAGGAGGAGGCGTTCATGAGGAAATCGAAACATAGAAAAACAGATCGAGAGTGTAGGATACTTCTGAACTTGATGGAGGAGCAGGGTGGTTCATCTGCAATGGAAATGGAAGGAAAGGTAAGAAAACTAATGGTGGGAATGGAAGTGGGTGATGAGATAGGCTCTGAGCACTTCCCGGTAATGGTCAAACTAAAAGAAGGAGGTCATAGACATTATAAAGGCGAGTAGGGGAGAGGAGAGGCAAGAAAGGAAAACATGGGGTGCTGGGGGAGAAGAATGTTGGAACAAGTCAGAAAAACAATGAGGGATGAGGTTCTAAAAGGTATAGAAGAGGAAGGGGTAGCCGAGATAATAGAAAGAATGAAGTGAGTGATTGATAGGGTAAAAAAGGCGGTAAGACTAAAAGGGAAAGAGGAAATAGGAAGAAAACGGTGATGGGATGAGGGATGTAAAAAAGGTAAAGATAAAATAAAGGAGAGTGTAAGAGAATGGAAAGAGGAGAGATCAGCAAAAAGGAGTACAATAGGAGAAAACGAGTATATGGGGAAATGTTGAACGAGAAAAGGCAGAGGGAGGAAGTAAGATATATGGAGGAGGTAGAGGAAGCAGTAGAGGAAGGAAGGGTATGGGAGGTTATAAAAAGGGAAAGAGGAAAAAGAAAGGGAGTGAATTAGGATATCAAAATGAGTGAATGGACGAAGCACTTCAAAGGACTGTTGGGAGAGGAAGATAGAAAGTTCGAAGAAGAAGAAGAGAAGAAGGTGATAGAAAAAGGAGATAGAAAAAAAGAACGAAAGATAGAAATTACATTAGCAGAGAGGAAGAAAACGAGGCAATAGAAAGACTGAAAAGAAATAAAGTGACAGGAGAGGATGGCGTGGAGAATGAAGTCCTAAAGTATGGGAAAAAGGTGTGAGAGGAGAGATGTGGAGAATCTGTAACAAACTATGGAGAGAAAAAGGATAATCTGAAGAATGAAGGACGGGATTAGTGATCCTGCTAATTAAAAAAGGAGAGGGCAAAAAGGTAGAGGATTACAGAGGTACCACTCTGATGTTGGTGGGGTATAAGATCTATGCGGAAGTGCTCAGAAACGGGTTAGATAGTCAGGTAGAAGAGAAAGGAATTATCCCTCACAACCAGACGGGCTTAGCAAAGGAATGGGAACAACTGATAACATCTTCGTCCTAAGCTATCAAGTGAATTGGAACTTGGGGCGGAAGAGAGGAAAACTTGTAGCTTTGTTTGTAGACTTCAAAGCAGCGTTCGACTCAGTGAACAGGGGGGTGTTGTGGCAAGCAATGAAAGAAGAAATTATAGATAAGGGCCTGATTGGAAAGATGAAAGAAATATTTGTGGAGACTTGATTTAGAGTAAGGATAGGAAAACAGAAAGGAGAGGAATTCTGGACAGGAAGAGGACTCAGGCTAGGCTGCACATTGAGTCCGCTGTTGTTTAGTATTTTGTTGGCAAGCTCGGAGGAAGAGCTAAAGGGAAAAGGGAAAGGAGGTACAACCTCAAGTAGCAGTAAGCTTTACTCTTTAGCATATGCGGATGATGTAGTACTATTAGCAGAGGACGAAAGAGGATTGAATTTGATGTTGAAAGGGTTTGAAGACTACGTAAGAGGAAAAGATTAAATTTAAACGTTAGTAAGACCAAGGTAATGTTACTTAGGGTTTTTGATTGAATCAGGAGGAGGTAACGAGCTGCAAGTAAGAAAAAGGATGAAGTGTGCGAGTAAAATAATGGGTCAAGTTTGGGGCTTAGGTAAGAGAAGGTTTAAGGATGATTGGAGGACGAGCACATGGATGTTTGATGTGTTTGTGTAGGCAGTCGTGTGCTATGGAGTAGAAGTTTGGTGGTGGAAGGAGCAAAAAAGAGTGGAAAGTCTTCATGAAAGATACTTGAGGTGTCTAAAGGAGATTAGGTCTAGAGAGAATAGAAGCAATACAGAAGGGTCAAAATGCGAAGGAGAGAGACAGCGAATGAAAAAGGAATGTGGTTTTCACGAAGAGTATGTAGAATGGCAGGAATCAAATTTGAAGTTGATGATAAGACATGGAGAGGAAAGATGGAGGAAAATCATTGAATCGCAGTACAACAGGTGGTATAAGATGGTTAAATGGGTGGGGGAACCAGAATAGTTGACAAAGTTAAAAAAGGAGAGTAAATGGAGTAGATTGATACGGTTTAGAATGGGAGAGGGAATGAGAGAATGTAGACACTGGATGAAGAAATAGGAGAAATTATGTAGAGTGTGTGGTTATAAAGTGGAGTCGTGGGTACTGAAGAGGGAGGGAGGAAGATGTGCGTGTGATTGTGTAAGAGGAATATTGGATGAAAGTGGGCAGGCAGTAGAATGGATGAGGAGACTGGAAGAACTAACATAAGGGAAGGAAAGGCCAAGGGTTTGTCCGGATGAAAGGACGTTAGAGTAATAAAGTAAAAAGTCGAGAAATGTATGAAATTCAGAGATGGTAAAAGGAAACGAAAGCCCTGGAAGCTCGATCATGCGAACTTTGCATCTATTCAAATAATCGCAATTAGATGGAAAAGTAGATTTTAAGCGTTATACTTTAGTAAGAGTGAGTAGTTGAAGTAATTAGTAGTTTAATAAATTATTCAAAAAGTTCCAAGTTTTCAAGAATTTTGCTTGTAATGATAAAAACAATTTCGTTTCACAAATGTTCTCAATGCATTATTTTTGAATTATTTAGTTTGATCGTTAATTTGTGATTTCGCAATATAAGAAATGTTGGCGAGTCAAACAGGGTGCCCTTCAAATAAAGAGATTCTAAAATCTAAATTGGAACAAGAGTGCCAAATATTCCTTCGAACATATTCTGGAATATTTTTATTGAGCACATCTTAACAACGACGAATTTCTAAATGAAGTAATGCTCCATTGCATCTGCGGAGTTGGGTAATTATAGTAGCAAGATCTTTCATTTTATAAAGAGTCAAACTTTCCGAAAGTGGACTTCTTCCTAAAATGTTGCATTTCGTTTTCATATTAACTCTTTTACCTTTTATAATTATAATATTTTAATTTCAATGATTTTACTTAAGAATTGAATTGAACTGTTCGAAATAAATAATCACAATTATAAAGCAACTTGTTTAATTATACTAAATAAAAAAACATTGAAATGCCTCTAAATTCTAAGGATTTTCAGACACGATGATCCCCACTATCCGTTCACTTTACGAAGGCCCCTGAAGCACATCTCAACATTTTTTTAAATTATTCGTGAAAGAAACAAACTCTTGAACAAACTCGTAAAATAATGTGAAGTTCTTTCAGTCTTTAAAATGTGAGAATACATATGGGAGAATCCCGAATAACAGAAAACGTTTTGCAAACATTTTTAAAACGTTTTCTGTCAAACCAAGAACATTTTGAATTTTTGGTAAGAAAAACGTTTTGAAAACGTTGAATACTTCCGCTGATTTCTGAGACTCAAGTGAAAAAAACTTTTCAAAACCGTTTTACAAACGTTTTCAAAATGTTTGACCAATAAAATTTGGAGTGACTACAAATTCAACATGTATTTCAAACGTTTTCAAAACGTTTGTCATGGTGATTACTATATATACGAATTTCAAACATATGTTTATAAGAGAAGACACGAAAAAGTTATCATTAGAAATAAAGGTATGGTCTAGATGCCATTGAAAGCATATGAGCTACTAAAAAATTTTTTATTCTCCGATCAAACGTTCTTCAAACCTTCTTAAACGTTTCACAAACGTTTGACGAACGTTTCACAAACGTTTGACGAACGTTTTTCAAACGTTGGATAAACGTTTTGTAAACGTTTGATGAATGTCTTGCGAACGTTTTAGAGACGTTTGGAAATTTAATCTGCTCAAATTTTGTTTTGTCTAACGTTTACCAAACGTTTTCAAAACATTAATAAAAAATTTTGTTCAGTCAAAGTATCAAAAATGTGCCGGAGTATCCGACGTTTTGGAAACGTTTTTTTCACCAAAATTCACTGGTCTTTGACGTCGTTGAATCCATCCTAAGGATCGATAATGATTCTTTTCACTCACATTTCACATTCTAGATCTCACATTCTATAAAAAAATTTTCAATTTTTTCACCTTCACACTCATTTCTTTTGCTTCGAGCAAGAACAAGAAAAAAGTAATTGTAGAATTTTGAAACCAGAATGTTCAATTTTTTAGTGAAAATAAGCAGTTT